>AWWV01013687.1:0-17610 GCA_001974805.1 Corchorus capsularis | reverse complement strand
AGTATAATTTAACCAAACTTGCTTTATATATATATATATATATATATATATATATACTTTCTTTTTCTTTTTCCCAAACCTCACATTTTTTGTATTTCAGTGCATACAATCTTTCTTAATACAAAAGTGGGGTAACCTTGTTACGAAATTAAACAATAATAACAACATAAATACTACTTTATTTTTTGGGGGTTACTTGCCTATTTATAATAAGTTGAATAAGGAGAGAATGCCTTTTGGTTTGTCTAAGGAATAGATAGATATTACGTGCATTATATATTTTTGAATTTTATAGAATTTGATGCTTATCAAGAAGCTTTACATAGACAAAAAAAAAAAAAAGGTTTGATATATATAGTCGACTAACATATTCACAAAATAAGTATATTATCTTCTATTTGTGCATTAAATAACTATGTCTTATGTACGTATATGTATATGCAATGCAATACAAATAATCTTATAAA
Organism: Corchorus capsularis; assembly: GCA_001974805.1. Taxonomy (NCBI): domain Eukaryota; kingdom Viridiplantae; phylum Streptophyta; class Magnoliopsida; order Malvales; family Malvaceae; genus Corchorus; species Corchorus capsularis. The sequence continues at coordinate 17,143 of AWWV01013687.1, read as the reverse complement.
TAAATAATAATAAAAGTTTGCTTAAATGATTAGAATTAAATTAAAAAAAAAAGAAAAACAAATTCTAAAAAGTATTTCATACATTAGTGTGATTCCGTAAATATGGGATTAAAAATTTGATCAAAAAGGAATTATGATTTCCTTTTTGTTGGATATCTAATTGACTTTACATATGAGACTGGAGGAATTCTTGAGGTTGAAGATCAGAAGTTGCTAATGTGTTATGTGTGGGCTAAATTTGAAAAGTGAAAATAGAAAATGTTGTGTCAAAAGAAAAGAAAAAATACACTAATTTTTTCAAAAATATTTAGCATGTATCATGCTAAAAGTTGGTAAGAAATTTCTGGCATATATGTAATAACAAAATCATGACCGGGGAATGTTTAAACTATGTTTTCTCCTCTCATTAATTAATATATGTAGATCAAATAGTAATAATTATTAGAAATTTTAAGTTTTAACTACCATGATGTCCCTTTGAAAGTTGAAGATTCAAATTCAAGATCTTTATAAAAAAAGTTTAACGATTGATCATGTATCCTTTTTTTTTGGCCACAGATTGATCATGTGTCCTTTAGATTGGAGTAATTGTCATTTGATTTATTGATATGATAGATAGTCAAATGAAATGAAACTCACATTTCCTTCAAAGACAATTTTTTTTTTGGTTTAAGTATAAAGTATGAAAAATAAACGAGGGAACAGGTGCAGGGTCAAAATCAATTAAATAAGTGTAATCACAAAAACCTATGTCGAATCTCATAATTCATACACTTATTATTTTATGGGTATGGAAAATTCCCTCGAGCCACTTCAAACTTGGGATTCCTTCAAGTCAATCCAACAAAATTTTGGCTAATGGCCCCCCAAGAAACTCCATTTGCATCTTCTTTTTATGTGTCTTTGTGCCTCTTTCAATCCAAACAATTGGGTATGGCCCTGTTTACTTGCTTCACATGCCATTCATTCATTACATTTAACATTAAGGGAAACATGGGCTTAGTGACTATGAACATAGAAGATTTTGATTTAATGATCGATGCATCTTAACATTTGATTCAATGGTCGAAAACTTGAATCAAAAACCGTTTTCTACGATAAAGAACAAAAAATTTACATACAACCCCATAGTTGTCATGAATTTTTGAAATTAACCTTGATGTTGATTAAAATTTTGAATTTAAATGTTAATCTTAATCAAGGAAAACTTTGAAGTGGGATTATAGATTAGCAGCTCCTTTACAGAAAGGAAAGAGAAAAGGGAAATAGATAAGTTAGGGGAAAAAAGAAAGAAAAAGGGTTTGTAGAAATAGAGAAAATTGACATTTTTGGTCATTATTTTCTAATTAGAAATCCCATTCTTTTTTTCTTTATTTCTCAAGAATATATGCAATTTTTTAACTTTAGTGTGTGATGATATATGCTTGGCAAGATGCAATTCATTTAGCAATCCCACACATAATGCCCACTAAAGGTGAAGCAAAGCTTAAAACTGTGGCTAAAGACACAAGTGCCTGACTTTGGGCTATTGGCCCCAACCAACACATTATGCACCAAATTGAAAATTCCTAACTTAATGTCACATTTGTTGTTCTTTTACTCATGGTAATGTCAAAGTTTTCAACTAAATAGAACCAATTGAAAGCTATCTAGGACTTTCTTGATGTCACCAATGACCAAATAACCCAAATTCTAGAGATGAATTGAATTCTGCAAGAAAAAGGTGAAAAGTAAACCTATAATTAAGACAAAGACCAAACAGGTTTTTACAGAATCAAACAAGAGGCCAACTAATTACCTGTTGCCAAAAACCTAAATCCTACAAGAACCACCAAAGAAGATTCATAGACAAAAAGATAAAGTCATAGTCAAATAAAGTGTCATTGTTATCTGGAATTAGAAGGATGCACAACAGGGATTCATGGACTCACTTGTGTTCCAACAGCAATACATATGGGCAGTTTACGGAAGCTTTACAACAATCCAAAAAGGCTTTCACATCCCTGTAATAGATAATGGATGGCAAGGGTAATAACTCCAAACACAAATGCAAATATAATACACAGTGAACATAAATCATCCCCCAACGACATTTCATTTCTCTTGACAAGGACCTTCACAATCAGGTTGCAGAAATGCCAAGATAGCCAGATTGTCAGCAGAATAAATTTCCAAAAGAGCTAGAGTTTTGTCAATGCATAGAATTATACTCCTTTATCTTTTATAATATGGTAATTATTGTCTATCAATCCTTTAATGTTTTAACTACTATTAGAGCATGGAAAGTGAGGAACTAACATGCTCTTTCTGTCTTTATATCATTGGTGAAAGTGTTCTTATTGCTCAGTGACAACAGAGATAATTAGACAAATGATCATGCCCGTTTTGTTCGCCTTCCAACTTCAAGTGCCAACTCAGTATCAATTTTGAGAGATATATCTAGTGCTTTCACAGAGTGTGTGAGTGCCCCACTGCAAACATCCAAAAATTGCAAACAGTCAATCATACCAAGAAGTTTAGCACCAACCCAAGTTACTTGACACCTTAAGCTAATAGAAGCACCAAAATCTTGCAAAAATGCTAGAAAAATCACGAAGTACCAGCTAAATTCCTAGAGAATGAATCATGCACAAAATATTGTATTATCCACCAATAGTGTGAAGCACCCAACAATCTGAAAGTAGTCGCATATCCTATCCAATAATCCACCAAAAAGGTGTGGAGCACACAGCAATCTGAAAGCAGTGGCTTAGACTATCCACAAACTCAATTAGTAGGGGCCATTCTTACTTAATTTCCCTTGTTAAAATTTATGATATTGATGTTTCCATCAAAGGAGATATATGTATCTTTCTTGGCATATCACACATGTTTGATCTCTATATAATGAATTCCAACAACTTTAAAATAATGGTATAACTAACTTCAGGAGCAAAAGTACCACAAAAGGTATAATAACATTTTTCATTTTTGTTTTGATCAACTTAAGGTAATGCAAATCACGAGAAGAAAACTTGCATCGCCTTACCTGGATATGTAGGTAACTCCAGTTTGTCCGATTTTATGTACAGTTTCAAGAGTTACATTGCCAGATGCCTATAACAGTGAAATAGATGTAAGTTATAAGCCTGACAAAGTGTACAGCACATCAATTAAAATAGAAGTCATAAGGCTAAACCATAGATGGCACTTGATGGCTACATGAGCAAAAATGGCACACGAAATTGGATTAGCAGTAGTTCAGAAAATCAAATAACATGAGCTTCCTTTGAAATCCTTCTGTGTAATTTTTCTCACGTTTCAGACTTATGAAGACCAAGCAAAGAGAGTGAACCATTGTGCCACACAGCCCTCCATAACCCTCAACAAAAGAAAAAGAAAGAACAAACCTGCTAACTAACACATCACTTTAGCAGGAGTAACTTACTATAAGACAGAAGACATCAGCAGTCCTTTCTTGCAATATTCATAGGCACTTAAATAAAACAGGAAAAGCTACATGATAAAACCATGAAATACCTCTGTCTCAAATTTCCCATTGATTAAGTCCACAGCTTCTTTAAGCATAGACACATCAACATCACCATTTGCAAGAGGTACAACCATATTATCCAACATTATCCGGGTCAATGAAGTCTTTGTTTGAGATGCATACTGCAATACCTCCTTTACTTCCTCGTGTGTCCGGGTCTCAACCTTGGGAAAGACATTGACAACATATCAGTTAGAGTCACCGCAATGCACCCACTCTCACTGATTAATTCATGCACACAACCACTCACGCAGAGAGAAAGAAACTAAGATCACAAAAATTCAAGTTAAACATATTTTTCAGCAATGATTCGTACTTCCAAATGGAGGGTTAATTCAAGTTGTAGGATACTGATACAATGTACAGCATGAAGATTTATGGATTTGTACCCAACTTTGCTAACTGATCGACTGCACAAACTTTTAAGTTTGCTATAGATTTAAAAGTATGGAAAAATTACCTCAACCTCCATTTGAAGATTTTCTCTCTCTAAATACTGGTCAACAGCTTTAAGGGCATTACTAATTCCTCCAGCTATTGATATATGATTATCCTTTATCAACACCATATCAAACAAACCCAGTCTATGATTCCTTCCTCCACCAATTAGTACCTACAAGAACAATTCAACAATATGAACTGATTGCATAAGAGAAAGAACTCACAACTAAAGAGCAAATACAGTGAAGTGAGCCACACCGCCCACTTGTCCACTAGACGTAAGCCTGGAGCAGTTTTTCTTGTCTCTAAGATGTATGCAGGGCTTGCAGCATCAGCCATTGCCTGCAGGAATAATTGTAACATGTTAAAACAGTCTCTTGTACACATTACAATGTAATTGTACTGATAAGCTATTTCTAGGTGTCTTGTTTTATTATTATTATTATATATATGTGCATAAATGACATAATTTGCAAATCATTATTAAATCTATAGGTTAAACCGGTTTTAATTGTATTTCAGCAGGCTTCTTTAGTATATTCACCATACATAAACGACATAATTTACATTCCATGACTGAATCTAATTCGCATTTACTAGTTTTTGTCCACCAAGTTTTGTGAATTCGCTATGTTCTTATCACATTCTACATAATAAGCAGCCAAAACACTACATAATTCTAGAAGAAAATGGAGAAAAACAACTCTACTGTTTGTGGTCAAATACAACTTAACTCATCAATCCTATTCTTTTGTATTTCTAATCTACAACAATGTAAAATAAATCAGATGCCTTTCATTAATTCCTACAACAAACACTATCATTTGCTCCACAATGGCAACTTAGATTCGCATAATTACAATAAAGATATGTAGTAAGGAGACTGAGCACTCATTTCTTAAGGAAATAGAAGCACCTTAGTTAGCGTTGCTATACCACTCATCCGCTGCATAAAGTTCAGAGCTATTCTTTCAGCTACAACAATGCTGTGTGCCCTTCCTATATTGAAGTAGAGTATTATTAGTAGCACCTTCTAGTACAAAACTTAAAAGCCCCTCATTATCTTACCATAAACTCTTCCAAACTGCAGACCTTTCCGAACATAATCTCCATCCTTTCGGGACCACTCCACCTGATATTGGAACGTACATCAAAAGGAGGGAGTGTGTGCTCCAAGTATGCAAACCATATGGATAATCAAAGGTTAAAAAGCGCAGCGCTTCTATACCTTCAAAGAAGGATCAACCTCTTGAAAGACCATCTCTGCAAGTGCAATTCCAGCAACGATACCATCCTCCTTAGCCAGAAAATGGGCTTCCACTTCCATGTCAAACGGAATGGTGGCCATACAAGTCACATCCCCTGCAATTGAACCCAAATGGGGTATAATTCAATGCAGAAAAAAAGAAAAGTTAAAGACTTTTGCTTTCCCTTCACCAAAACATTTAGCTTACACGTTTTAATGTAGATCAACTCTTGTCAACTTAGGAAAGCAAACTCAATCCAATACGATAACACTGAAAACGGAGACTCCATAAAAGCAAGAAAGTATATAGGAAAACTAAATTAGAATCAAACCTCGAACCCCAGCATCTTCAGCAAGGGCAAGTTTAATTATGCCCTTTAAATCATAAGTAGGGTGTGAAGGAGGCTTTATTGGCATTGCTTCCAACGATACTCCAGCACTTGTAGTGTGAGCAGCAGCCATTCTAACAATATGCCTACACTTTGACAAACAAGAATCAGGCTCAACCAACTGCTAAACAAAAGGGTATCTACAATTCAAGAATGTACCTTGAAGTTGTGCAGTAATGGGGCAAAAGTATCGAAGAGGAAATAGGAAGTATTCCAGGCATCAAGTCTTTGTTTGCTAAGGTCTGATAGTTCAGTGAGCTTCCTACTACTATCTGCTGACAGACAGATATCATTAACAGACAAGAAACATCATACATAAAACTACACGGGAAATTGCTATCTATGATTAAACAACAAATTCAACATTAAAAATTCATGTCCCAACGGCCACCCAGCAGGGTTTTAGATATAAATATGATCACAAACACAGTAATTTAAGAAAAAATTAAAACAGAGAACAGAAAAAAGAACATGTATAACAAAGATTTCTACAACTCACCGGAAAATAGATGTTCTGAGAACCCAATTGCGGTCACAAAATGACCCAATTCATAAAGTAAGTATTTTTAATTGAACAAACACCTTTCTCCTATTTCCTTTTTATGGCTTTATTTTGATATCTTTAAAGATGGAAGGTGCAGGTGCTAATGGCATCTTCCTTGTTTTTTTAATACCTTTTCATAAATTCATTCAATTCTTATGAATTTTAACCAACTCAAATCATATGGCTCGCCAAAAAATAATATGGGTCAGGTTGGCCCAAATCTGTTTTTGTACAAACCTGACCCAAAAATTAGTCTTAGCCTTAGTTTCGGCTTTCAATGATTTGGGCCGAATTTGATATCTAAGAGATTAAGGCATGTTTGAAGCTTCGGTTGAGCATTAGGCGGGTCAAACCGCTCGAACCACCGACGGTCTTATGTGGTTAAGTCAAATTGTGGTTTAGGCGATTTGAACCGTCAAAGATAGAAGAACTAAACGATCGGGGATCAGGTTTCAGAATTCCAAAACCGTAACCGATTCGAAATTAATATATATATATATTTTATATATATTTTATATATAATAATATTATATATATAATAACATATATAAATATTAAACGGTTTAAATCGTCTAAACCGTCTAACCGACCGCATAACTGTCTAAACTGCATAGACGGTTTCAAGAATTAAACGGTCGGTTGATGGTTCCAAAAATTGACTATCGATTTGTAGTCAGTTTTGAGAACCGTAAAACCAAACTTGAATCGAACCGACCGTTACTCACCCCTACATATATATACATATAAACTAGTACTCTACTAATTTGTTGATTTGGCTACCATAGAGGGTATTTAACAAATTTGGAAAATGTTGTTTTTTTGGCAAAAATTTAGAAACGTTTAGAAAGAATATTTAACAAAATAATCTTAAAATAATATGTTCAACCTAATACTATTGATTAGGTAACATTAAAAAAAAAATCTTTCTTTTACAAAAAGATCGCAGTTCAAATTAGATCTATATAAACCCCAGAGGAGTTGAAGCCGATTCTTGATGCTGGTGCAAGAAGAGTTTTCTTCCCATGGGGTTACACTATGAACTAGTTCTGTAGCTTTCTGTTTCTCACAAAAAAAAAAAAAATTAGATATACTCATTTGCAATCAAGTAAAATAATCTTGAAGAATAGTTGAAAAGAGTTAAAATAATCATCATTAAGAATATGTAGACCTATATTTGTTAGGTAGGTATCGTAATTAGATCAATTGAGGTCCCCAAGGGGACACCCCAGTGGTTAAGAGTTTGAGATTTCCTGTGGGAGGTCCCGGGTTCGAATCCTGAAAGGGGCGGGGTGAGATTATGGGAAAGGAGAGGACTACCTCCTATTGTGGGGCGGGGTGGGATTATGGGAAAGGAGAGGACTATCTCCTATTGTGTAATCCATTTCAATATCATGTTCATGAGTAGCAAAAAAAAAAAAATCAATTGAGTTAATTAGGATCGTTTTTTTTTTTGTGGAAAAAGTAATTAGGATCGGATTTAGATAAGCATTTTAATGTATCAATTATATTCGGTCCATGTACAAAGGTAATTATGATCAAACATCTAATTAAACCAAAAACCTTGGGAGGACAATGAACAATTACTGAATCCCAAGGAATTTTTCCACCATAAAGACTATGGGGAATTTCCGGGAAGTACCCCTACAAAAGATAAATCGGGCATTTCACAATTTTGAAGATATACATATTATTGATCACGTTTTCTTATAATTGACCACTCCAAAATGTCCAATTCATTAAACAAAAGTAAGCAGACTTTTGGCCTTGATGAATTGATTGATATGTTATTAAAAACAAAATTTAGTTAGCTTTTGTAGAATGTAGACTACAAAGGAGTTGGAAACCAGACTTATAACTGTGAATTCAAAGATAACAAATTACTAATTTATTTGTTCACTGTGTTTCTAAATTGGCTGCTATTGCAATTGTTCAACTACGACTTTTCATTAGAAATTATTAAAGCCTTAGAAAAAGAGTAAAAAGATGGCACCGATTATGTAACATTTTGTTTATGATATGGAGTGTCTTGGTTTCAAAGAGCGCTTTCGGTATCCCATAGTCATAATTGAATGGAGTCAGAATTAAACGAGTGTAACTCTCAGACGTCTTAAAATCTTAATAAATCTCATTAAATAAAGTTCAAACTTGGATAATCTTTTTTTTTGGTACATAAGAGCGGTCCAAGAGTACTGTTTTATCAAACAATGGCCCTAGGCCGTGACACACCCCGGATATCCTCCTCGATGAAACGATGGAGCACACCCGGTGGGTTGACCAAAATTCAAATTAACATTATATATATATATATATATATATATATATATAAAGATAGCCGATTCTTCAATATATGAAAATACTAATTATATAGGCATTGAAACTCATAGAAAAAACATTCCCACTAAGGCCTCTTTTCTTTGTCTTCAAGTCTAATACAAACGGCATTTAAATCCGACCGCTGTCTCTTTCTGCTGTATCAATAATTTGTGTGTATATATATCCACTTAAGTTGGCACACAAATTAAACATTAATTAGCATTTTGAAGGCTGCAGAGAGAACGATGAGATTAATTTCAGACAACAAATATTGGTTCGAGTTCTTGAGGCTTGTGATGGTTGTTTTTCTTTTGTTGGCTTCAGAAGGAAGATGCATCCGACCAATAAACAAAGGATCAGTTACGAAGAACTTCGGAGATTTGTTCGAACCTCAACTTCCTCGAGGACCGGTGCCACCTTCAGGGCCATCTCCTTGTCATAATAAGCTTGGTCCTTACAGTCACCGGGAGTTCTGGTACCCTGATGATTATGTCAATTGCCCATGATCATCATTATACAACTTTTTTTTTTGTTATTTTTCTCTTGCTTTTCTTCTTTTCTTCCTCTTTTCCTCTTTTTGCAACATGGAAGAGAGAAATGATCAGAAGCCAGTATGTATTTTCAAAGTAGTTAAATCATTCTTTATTGGGAAATTTGTTTGTTCATATTAATATCTATGCTGAGATTGTATGCAAATCAATTTTTGCACATTAATATCCAATGCTTTTTTTATCCATATATATATGTTATATAGATATAGAATTGTAATATTAGAACTGTAATTATAAAAAGTTAGTAATTTTTTCTGGCACCAAGAAAGCAAAAAAAAAAAAAAGTTGTCAGTAATTTATTGTCTTCATTTCTACTTCCAGGGCTTAACAAACTGATATATGATGATTTGCAATGATAAGGTTATAATGCCTATAGCTAGAGAAAAATAGTATATATCCAAATTAAAAGAGGAGCCCTAAGACAATTAATTAATGACTCTTCGAATAAAGATTAAAGGGATATTATTAAGCCAAACACAATATAGTTTGGAAGCTGTATTGATGTTCAAAAAAGAAAGTTTGGAAGCTGTATTGTGTTGCTAGTTTTTATTACTTTAAGAAATCTTAGTGGCTTACTACCCACTTTGGCTTTCAAGTTATCCAAAAGGTACATGATTGATGATAGTTTGACCCTCAAACTTGAATTTGTGACAATTTCACCTTTGAACTTTTTCCTTTCTTTTTACTAATGTAACCCTTGGTGTTGACACGTACGGCTTACTTGAACATTAACACATGAACTTATCACATCATATGCTACATCAATTCACTATATATATTAACGATACAAATTAGTAAAATTTAAGGGTGAAATTGTCCAAATAGAAGTTGGATAACCAAATTTATTATATTTTTAAGTAGTTGAAGGTCAAATGTATAAAGGTAAATGTTAACAGATTACTACTAGACATGTTTATAAATTAAGAATATAACTATATAAGCAAACACATTAAAATGTGACAAACTATACTTAGATTGTCTACAAACTCAAATGCCATTAGATATATGTAGAAACCTATTGATACACATACAATATTGAAAATTTAATTTTAATAATCAGAAATACACAATAATAATCTTTGTGGTCAAAGACTCAAAGTGATATATATATATATATATATATTAATACAACTTAGGATATTTGAAGAAATGGCAGTAATTTTACATTTTCACCTTACAATTTAAAGTTTAAAGTTTAAACCCAAACCATGCATTCAGCAGATTTTCACTAGAAAAAGAAAAGGAAACAAGATGTATGGTGCATAATTTTTTCAAACCTAGCGAAGCAACATTCCATGGATGTAATGATCACAAACATATAGATTAGGGCGCATATGGTGGGGAGTGGTTTGAACTTTGAGGATAGACAAAAGAGAAGTAAAAAGAAGCAATTGAGTTGAAAATTCATGCTATAACCATTAGAATTTAGAGCAAGTGTGCATTTGCCACTATCTTCTTCATATATAGTTTATGAGTATAATAATTTGTTTTGAACCAAACAAAAGGTAAAAAATTGGACTAATATCCAATCAATTTCAATGTGAACCGAATTTAATATAACTTCATATAACCCATATTAGTCCATCAAGCTAATAAAGATATTTTATATGCAAGCCCATGAATATATGTCCATGGGCCCAACAATGTCTAGGCCCCATTTCTACCACTCAGTCCAATGAAAAGATACTTTTATTTTTCGGTGGAAATGAAAAGAGAAATTAATTTGCATTCATAAAGAAAAAACATAAAAATTGTAAATAATTTAACTAAGACATCCATTCAGCTAAGGCTTCAATCGTAATTCGTAATGTCATATATGTATGAACAATTACATGGCCCCCATTTATTTTTTCTTTTCACATAGATATTGTGATGGAAAAAGATTTTATAATATATATTATATATACTTATAATTTAAATGAGATGGGTAGCCCGCGTTGGCGCGTCGGGCGTCTTTTTATTTTATTTATTTTATTTTTTTTACTCTTCGTGCAATTCATCATTGAATCAAATATGGTTTTGTTGGTATTTTCTATATTTAATACATAAATATAGTTTCTTTCTTATCTAGTCTTACTTCATTCGACAATCATGTCTTGTTTTTAGCTCTTGCTCTTTTGGCATTTGAAAATCAGTAAAACAATTAGAATGATGATTATATAAAAATCCAATGATAAGAATGATGGTTTTTATCAAATATGGTATGGTATGCTACGGCTACCTTTAATGATCTTATGACTCTGAGTATCCAATGAGCTCTTGGATTTTAAGTCTTTGATAGGTTAATTATAAATTTGAATAGTTTTATTAGCCATCAAATTGTATATGTAATGGAATGATTGTTAATTATTTACTTAAAATAAAATATCATTCAATCCTTGAATCAAATATGGTTTTGTTAGTCTTTTCTATATGATGGTTATATAAAAGTCCAAAGATAAGAATGATGGTTCTTATCAAATTGTATATGCAATGGAATGATTGTTAATTATTTACTTAAAATAAAATATCATTCAACACTTAAAATGAATGAAAGTTGAGTAGGAAAAACGATTGTATCATTTTTCCTTTTAATCATCTTTTTTATAATCTTCTTGTCTAATCAAAAAAATGAGGATGAAGGGGAATAATACGTATGTAGGCTAATGTCATCAGTAGGCTTGAATATTGAGAAGCATAATTCCCTTTTAATCATTTTTTTCTAATCTTCTTGTGTAATCAAAATAATGAGGATGAAGGGGAATAATTAGGTATTAATTAGTTATTATTCCCTTTTAATCATATTAAATTTATTCATGTCCCCAAGGGGACACCCCAATGGTTAAGAGCTTGAGACTTCTTGTGGGAGACCTGGGTTCGAAACTTGGGATGGGCGGGGTGAGATTATGGGAAAGGAGAGAACTACCTCCTATTGTGTAGTCCATTTCAATATCATGTTCATGAGTAGCAAAAAAAAATTGAATTTATTCATTATTAATTAACTATATTAATTAGATATTAATTAGCTATTAATTAGATATAGTATAATGGATGATTAAGGAGGGACTTTAAATTAATATGTTAGATGTGAGAAATTACCAAAATGGGGCGATAAGGTGGCACCGAGTTAAAAGTTGAAAGGACTTGTTAGTAATTTCCATAGGGGACAAAAATAATATATAGTATATATATAGTTAACAACTCAAAGTCAGCCACCGGGAAAAAAACGTTAAAAGAAAAACAAAAAACCCTAAAATCACCTATTTTTTGTGGTCTACTTGACTATGTCAATGGAAACACTTTTGGAGGCTTTAAAGTTTAAGAAAATGTAATTCTCGTTCATGAAAATGAAATTACATAGTTCATAACATAAATTACAATAAATTGAATTTCATCATCAACGTCTTGATCTGAATTTGTCATCATGATATGAATCCTTTAAATTGGAGTTTCGAACCTTTCTCATGAGTTTCTAGCACGCGCGACACCTCTTCGTTTTCGCTTCTATAAGCTTTCACCAACGACAGAAAGGTGAGTGGTCCGAAAATCTCCCTGATTGATCCGAAAACCACAAATAAAACCCATTTCAATATGATGGCGAAATCTCCAATCTATTGTAAACTCAAAAGACATCAAACAAACTGAATAAACTGACTCGACAAACTGAACTAACTTATTCTAAAGATCTAGAGACTAAAAACCCAAACAGATCAACAAATCTGTGGGACTTTATTCTAAAACTAAATAAAAAAACAAGATACGAAATTAAAATACCAAACCCCTCCTCCCCCTTGACAGTAATAGCCAAGGAGGAGGAGCGAAAAAAGAACAAAGCAAGAAAAACTAAAAGGGTTTGTAAAATTAATGGTAGGGGCTTAGATTAATAGTCAAAAGTATCCCATGTAACCATATTGATAAACGATTCATAAATTTTGAAGTTTCATGTAATGCATCGAATAAACGTTATATGTCATCTTCTTGTGGTCTATTTGACTATGTCAATGGAAACACTTTTGGAGGCTTTAAAGTTTAAAGGGTTGGTAAAATTAATGGTACAAAAGTATCCCATGTAACCATGATAAACGAGTTCATAAATTTTCAAATTTAATGTAATGCATCGAATAAACGTTATATGTCATCTTCTTATTATTACTATACTATATATGACTATGAGTATTCGTACCTCGAGAAATATTGGACTTCAACAACGCTATGATAAGTTTTGAATTCCATTTTCTGAACTAAATTCAGTTCACAAATAGAAATATATAGTTTTTAAAAACCATACACTTGGAAAGAAAATTAATTATATAGGTTAGGTAACATGATTATATATTGAACTAGATTCCAATCAAGCTATATATATAGGGCAAGATACATACAAAAAAAATCTACCAAATTAGCTTATAAAATTAATGATGTGACAAGCAACTACTGTTTGATATATATAGCAATAATTCATGGATGTAATGATCACAAACATATAGATTAGGGCGCATATGGTGGGGAGTGGTTTGAACTTTGAGGATAGACAAAAGAGAAGTAAAAAGAAGCAATTGAGTTGAAAATTCATGCTATAACCATTAGAATTTAGAGCGAGTGTGCATTTGCCACTATCTTCTTCATATAGTTTATAATTTGTTGGATTAATTAGACGTATTAACTTCATATAAGACATTGAAGACTAAACTGAAAAAGATCATTAATTTGTTGGATTAATCAAAATAAAATCATTGATTTATTGTCTCAATATTGCAGCCAAAGGCCACGAGTAGGGCTGCAAACGATCCGAACTCGAACGAGTTTGAACACGAACTCAGTCATGTTCGCGAACATTTTTCCTTGTTCAAGCTCGGCTCGTATTCGTTTAAATTTTATGAGACTCGTTCAAGTTCGGCTCGTTTATAAAATGCAATATTCATGTTCGTTTATATTCGGCTCGATTAAATGTTCTTGTTCGTGAACAATAAACAAACGGCTTCATGAACACTAATTGAACACGTTCACGAACATATATTAATTTATCAATAAAATAAAAATTGTTTATGAACAACTTAGGTAAACAATAAACAAGCCATAACTGAACAAACAAACAAATAAATGGTTTTAAATGGATATAATAATATATTTTTTTAATCTTAACGAAACATAAACGAATTTTAAATGAGTATTTAAACGAACAATAAACGAGCTAATAAATGAGCATTTATCGAACATGTTCGCGAACATAAACGAACTGAACACTCATTGTTCAAGCTCGACTCGTTTATTAAACGAACATTAAAATTTTGTTCAGACTTGTTTATTTTCCAAACAAACGAACATAAACGAGTTTTAACCGAACTTGTTCACAAGCCGTTCATCGAACATCATGTTCATTTGCAGCCCTAGTCACGAGAGCCTTAGTTCGTTGGTGTAGGCTGCGGCCTGCTCCATTTTTCAAAGTGAAATTTCCAATACACTGTGAGATTTCAATGACAATGAGCTTTCACCTAATTTGCTAACTCCATGACATGACTCTGTATTTTACACCTTTCCCACATTTTTTTTTGGCAACACACCTTTCCCACATTTTTTTTTGGGAACACACCTTTCCCACATTTCAGGAAGGATTATTTTGACTTAAAATAGTAGGAGTAGTAGTAGTAAAAAACACACCAATTAGGGAAAGTTCAACAATCTTCCTTGATGCTTTCAAACGAGGAAAACAAAGTTATGTCATGTCTTCTTCTTGCTTTATCAAAATTCAAGAATAATAAGAAGAATTTATATTTGTTAGTTTGATGCATTTTGTCCTTTACCACGAAAAACAGGGCTGAAAATCAGAAAAAAAAAAAAAAGAAACAAAGAAAGTGGAGAAAGCTTGAGAATTGAGACATTGGCAGACAAGACTAATGACTAAAATACAGCCAATTGCAGATTATAAATGAAAATGCACATGGAATGTGCTTGTGATTTGTGAACAAAGTTTTAGGGAACTTTGCTTACAAAATTTTACAGACAAACAGATAATTAAATGCCAATCTTAGCTCAAAATATAAAAAAAAAAATTGGCTTTATTGTAGAAATGCTGAAAAACTATTACTTAACAACTGTGACTCCTCCATCAACTGCCAAGTTTTGCCCACTGATATAAGCCGATTCATCAGAAGCAAGAAATAACACAGCTTCTGCAATATGCTTAGCCTTCAAAACAATACCTTTCAATTTGCTTACAGCACAACTATTGGCCTCAACTTGACTTGGTTCCCAATTGAAAGCTTTACAAGCAAGAGGCGTGGCAACTCCAAAAGGAGAAACACAATTA
Source organism: Corchorus capsularis (assembly GCA_001974805.1). Classification (NCBI taxonomy): domain Eukaryota; kingdom Viridiplantae; phylum Streptophyta; class Magnoliopsida; order Malvales; family Malvaceae; genus Corchorus; species Corchorus capsularis. Next base: position 1,841 of record AWWV01013687.1, on the reverse strand, counting down.
ACTCTAATCCCATAAGCCCCCAACTCGCTACAAGTTCCTCGAACAAGACCTACGAGAGCATGTTTCGATGTAGTATAAGCATGAAGACCAGTCCCTCCTATAACAGATGACACACTTGCAGTACATATGATGGATCCACGGATGTTTTTCGCGTTCATAACGTTGTCAAAGTTGTCCATGTCAAGTTCTAGGATTCCAGGCAATGAGCCAAGGATACCTGCATTGCTGAACAAAATGTCTAGTTTCCCATATTTCTCCACCGTGTAATTAACCGTTTCCTCAATCTGCTTCTCGTCTTTTACATCGCAGTGGCGGTAACTGACCTTGTCTAGGCCTATTGATGCAGCAACTTGATTCCCAAGATCATCCTGGACATCAGCAATAACAACAAAAGCCCCATGTTCTACAAATAATCTCACTGTAGCTTCACCAATCCCGCTGGCTGCGCCTGTTATGATTGCTACCTTACCTTCTAACCTATAAATATACATTTTGCAGCATTGGAAAAGATATAATAATAAGAGAATTTTGGTTAATTCAGACAGGCAGATCTAATGGAGTTGTATATATGCATTAACAAATAGTACTATAATGAACTTACCTTGGCTTAGACATTTGAGAAGTCTCTTATAATTTTCTGAGCCTGCTCAAAAGTTTTAAATAAGGCCCTTGGATCTGCTGTTTTTTCCAACCTCATGATCTTGCCTATTTATAGAATTCACAAGGGCTTTTTTAATTAACTGTAAGCCTAGCTCCATATATAATATATTAATTGTCTCGTTGTTTGTATATGATCATGTTAGGTAAAACCGGCAAAAGCAAAGTTTTGGGGCTTGGAACAGCATCAACCATTCATTAAAAAGTTAACTGTAAATCTCTATAGAGCTTGTCTTTATGCAAATTGATTGTCTTTCTGTATGTTATGTTAGGGAATTCCATTTTGGATTTTCTTGGAACTAGGCAATATTCTAGTTAAAATACAACCAGCTAGCGAGGTAGCATCTTCACATGATTACATCAACACCATTGGTTATGATCCTTATCTTGTCTTCAAAACTGTTCTTGTTTTTCCATTTTCTTTTTTTAATTTATAATGTGATAGTAGTAATTAGTTTAAGGGTAATTATTTGATACACCGGCAAACAAACAAAGGAGAATTCGTTTCAACTTTGAACCAAACAAAAGGTAAAAAATTGAACTAATATCTAATCAATATCAATGTGAACCGAATTTAATATAACTTCATATAGCCCATATTAGTCCATCAAGCTAGTAAAGATATTTTATATGCAAGCCCATTAATATATGTCCAAGGGCCCAACAATGTCTAGGCCCCATTTCTACCATTCAGTCCAATGAAAAGATACTTTTTTTTTTGTGGAAATTGAAAGAGAAATTAATTTGCATTCATAAAGAAAAAACATAAAAATTGTAAATAATTTAAGGGGATTGTACCGCCCCCTTTTACTAGGTACCGCCCCCCTTTGGACTATTTTGTCCTTTCCTTTAATCTTCAAAATTTTCAATTCTCTCAAATTCTCTCAACCATCAAACTTTCAAATCTCAATCATTCAAACAAAACAATATCAAAATTCATGGAGTAGCGACATCCGGGACGAGAAAGGAATTTTCGGATTGAAAGTATGGTTTTTTTTGAAAAAAAAAAGTAAAAAAACAAATATCTATTTATCATTAATCAAATATTAAAGTCCCCTTGCTAATATTAACATATCCATACCCATTTAAACTAAATGAATTGTCTAATACTTATTAAAGGACAAAAGGAAATTAAAGAAATTTAAAAAAAAAAAACCTTTAAAGAAGAAGAAGAACAAAAAAAA
>AWWV01013686.1:0-44948 GCA_001974805.1 Corchorus capsularis | reverse complement strand
GGTATAATTATATACTATAATATATATATATATATATCAGTATTATACTTTTTTTAGAAAATAATTTGAAATTATACTGATTCATGCTGTTAATTGGTTAACTTGGTAGTTGCTATATATATAAACTTGCCATGGAAATTAGGAAGTGAACGGGGAAGTTGAAAGTATAGATAGCCAAGCAGCTAGTGATTCTTTGAATTTGTTTCATCGATATGTATATGTATTTTACTTCTATAAATTTATTATTACATATATATATATACACACACACACTAGCTAGTATATTTCGGAATTATATACGTACAATATCCATCAAGAAATTGAGATTTATTATTGAAACATGAAATTAATTAGTTAATTATTATAATATCATGAATCATTAATGAGTTTTTCCATGAAATTACAGGGATTTAATTACCTTAATTATTCTCATGATCAGGAATGTATATAATGCATCTTTTCTTTAAATAGAAAACGTATGCAGTGGATTTAGTTCATTTTCCCTTTTTCATGGTTTTTTTATATATAAAAAATTTCCGGAAGCACAATTGTTGGAAAGATTTTAATATTTTATTGTCATGATTCGAATTACTATATAGTCTTGAACTAGATCAAGAGGAAAAAAATTAAAAAGATGTTTTATTCTTGAAACTATATATATTTTACTATATAGCTTTTTTAGCATATTGATTTAAATATATATATGTTATATATTGAATGATATGTAATTACTCCATATTTTAACATATAATAACAATAATGAAATGAGATTGATTTTTAGAAATTAATATTTATACACATACTTTATAGTATATAGTATGATTTATAACATGGGGATATATACACACACACACGACTATAGTTATATAATATATTTACTTGAATTGGAATTTTGTTCTATGTGGGGTGGGTGCTTGGAAGGTGCGTGATAATTTATATGTTTCGACTTCTTCACCTACTGGTTTTTTTTTTTTTTAAATTTCATTTTCTTCACCATTTTCCACAGATATAGATAGTTTCCTAATTAAATAACCAGCTGACCTAATTAGATTAATCAATAATTAATAAAATTCACATGATTTGGCCAAAAAAAAAATCAATTTTACATAAGCCCGAAACTAACTAACCAAACAACTTTTGAGGCTTCCTACCTTTAAATTTTTATCCTTGGTTGTTAGGCATTAGATGGAATCATGGAAATGAAGGACATCTTCATAAATTCCATACGGAAAATAAATTAAAACTATATATTTTTTTTGGTACAAAGCATACCAAACAAAATTGGTTAATTACAGCCTCAGGTCTCAGGATAGATACATTAGCTTTCCAATTATATATAGGAGATTTCTAGAGCTATTGATGGCAGAACCAAATTAATAAGAGATTTAGTACTGATATATATATATATATATATATATATATATAGTAATAATAACATTTTAACTTAATTTGAGGTCGAAGCAGACAACGATTGTGAGGTATGTGCAAAGTACTGTACGGTTGACAGTATATTTTTGCATGGAATTTAACATCACAAGCTGTTAATTTCTTCCATAAAATATCGATAAACTCATCTCATTCAACGATTTTAATTTCCCAGGTATGCTCTCTGTTCTCTCTCTCTATAATATATATATATATATATATATATTCATATATATATATATATATTTGAAAAATAGATAACTTTTATTTATGTAACTGATTTTACAATAATTTTAGGAATATCATCACTCATTACATCAAATCTCAGTAAAACTACGTAATCGATTACTTTTTGCACCGGAAAAATTGGATCTTCCTTGAAAATCCAAAACAGCTATCGCGAATCATGTTGATGTCTCGCTATCACGCCTATCACTCCCTCGTTGTCGCTTGTTCTTCCAAACAAAAAGCTTTGATCAACGATGATCAAGTGATTGATTCGATGAACAGATCTCTTCCTTGGCACCCAAAAGAAAAGGATTGCAACGATTTTACCACATATCTGAATAAATAAAAGGTTGATCATGCTTATTTAAAACTATCATAAAATTCAGACTGGATAACTCAGATTCAAAAAGAGCTGAGACTAGACTCGAAACTGACTAAAAAACAAACTGACTCAAACCGACTCAAAAAAACTCAAATAAAACTGGTAAGATCTGTAGATCTGAACCCCTTATTGAAAACAAAAACCAAATCCTCCTCCCCTTTGGCGTTACAACCAAGGAGGAGGAGGAGTAGTCGAAACACCAACGAGAACTAGAGAAGGGGAAGGGGAGAGAGAGGAGCGGCTAAAAAAGCAGAAATAATAAATTCAAATTACTACATATATATATTTATTATGTTGGTGTGAGATTAAATAAATTTTATACCAAGTTCATATATTCTTTTTATAAGATCAATTTACATTGTTATCTTGCTTTATTTACATAAATATAATGCATCAATTGACAATTTTCATTGCAAGTAATTTTGCTAACTATCATGATTAAAAGTTTGCTTCCTTGAAGAAATATGGCAAAACCCCAAAACCCCACATATAGATGAAGACCATTAATGCTTCATCACTTGTCAATATATACATATGAAGGGTATTTTTATTTTTTTTTTGGTGAAAGGAGGGTAATTTCAGTATATGGTTTATGAGTTCAAAAATGTTCCATTGATCCGGTTACTAAGCAAATATTTAACCAATATTATAATTTGGGGTAATTGGGTAAAATATTATATGTTGATTAATTTGATAATTTTTTAGTATAATCTATTGAGTGGAAAAAAACTAAAAAAATATACTATTAATAGTTTTTTTTATCGTATATATGTATTTATTAATAGTTTAAAACAATTATATTCGGAAATATATATATATATATTAAATTTAGAGAGTTGATAAAACGTATAAAATTATGACTAAATTATAAATTTAGTCACTTAACTTTAGATGAGTTTCTTTTTGGTCATCCAGTTTAAAGTAACAATTTGGTTATTTAAGTTTGTAAAATTGAATATTTTGGTTACTCAATCCTGAATTTGCTTATGTGACATCAGGGGCGGAGGGAGAGGGGGCAGTCAGGGGCCATCACCCCCCCCCCCCCCTAAAAAAAAAAAAACCTCCTCAAAATCTAGCCATTTAAATGTTACATTCATACGAAATTTGGGAAAATTTAACTTTAGCCCCCTAAAGTTGTAGAATTTGGCCCCTCCACTTTTACATAATTGTTTTCTATATAGTAAAGTTTATATTTTTATCAATATTAATCTATCTTTTCACCTATTTTAGTATTTGGAATAAGTGATTTTATTATTAAATTTTATTGACTCTAAAATTACGATTGACAATGACACATTATTATTACTTAGTTAATAATTATATTATAGTATAAATTATGCATCAAAAGTAACCAAAAAAAAACATATAATACTAGATTAAATATTTTGCATACGAAATAAGTGCCGCCCCCCAAACCGACAATCCTGACTCTGCCCTATGTGACATGTCCATATCATCCATCATGTCACGTGATATAATGTTATGACAAATCAAATCTTGATCTAAGATATCAACTGACATGATGACATAATATGAAAATTTCATCAAACATTCCATGTTGCATAGCCAAATCATCATGTTATGTGATTAAGCAGATTTGGCAGCCTGTCATTGATAGGTTTAATTCGAGGCTTTCCAGTTGGAAAGGATCCCTTCTTTCAATGGCTGGTAGAGTTACTCTTATCAAAGCTATTCTGACAAGTTTGTTGATGCACTACATGTCCCCTTTTCCTATTCCCAAAGGTGTACAGCAGAGCTTGGATAAAATTCAGAGGAGATTCCTTTGGAGCGGGACTAATGACAAAAGCAAGATGCATTTGATGGATTAGAAGACTATTTGTAGTCCTAAAGAATTGGGAGGGCTTGGATTTGTTGATTTGAGTCTAAAGAACAGAGCTCTGCTTAACAAATGGGCGTGGAGATTTAGTAATGAGGAGTCTAGCTGGTGGAGGAAAATTGTTGTTGAAAAATATGCATTAAAAGAAGACTCTCTGTTATCGACTGGGATATCTAGAAGAAGATGTTCTACTTAGTGGTGGAGAATCGTTGAACCATTGTATGTTGGTAATGAAGATTTTAATTGGTTCAAGGATGCCATGAGGATGATTGTTGGGAACAGGAAATTGATAAACTTCTAGGATGATGCCTGGACTGGTGAGGAAACTCTTAAAAATAAATTCCCTAGAATATTTGCTTTGGCAGTAAATAAAAAGGGGAAAGTTGATGAGTTTGGTGAATGGAGGAATGATAGATAGGAGTGGAAAATTAGTCTTCAGAGAGTTCTTTTTGGATGGGAAACTGATCAATGGAATGATTTTTTAAATGTCTTGAACAATATCATTTTATCTTTGGATTTTAAGGATAAAGTGATATGGAAACACTCTCTTTTGAGTCATTATTCTGCTAGAGAATTTTATAAGGAGTTTTCTGCGAAAAATTCTCATTCTAATCCTTTGTGGAAGCAAGTGTGGATTGGTATTGCCCCACCCAAGGTGGAGTTGTTCCTTTGGCAAGCCATCAGAGGAAGAATTGTTGTGAAGAGTCTACTTCTTGCTAGAGGTTTGGTGTCTGAAATGGATTCTTATTGCCCGGTATGTAAGGAAGAGATAGAAACTGTTTTCCATTTGCTTTTCAATTGCAGAAGGTCTTGGCTGGTTTGACAATATTTTGTTGATAAATGGAGTCTGAATTGGGTTGTTCCAGAGGGAGTTGGTAGTGCTTTTTTGAGTTGGATGGGAGCTAACAATAGTACTGTTGTTTGGAAAATGGTTTTCTATGCAATCATATGGACGCTGTGGACTGTGCGTAATGAGTTAGTCTTCAATGGTACCAGTACGAAGTTGTCTCAATTACAGGACATTGTGAGCTATAGAGTAGCTATTTGGTGTAAGGCTAAATGGCCTCATTCTATTACTACTGTTGATGAGATATTGAGCTGACCAGATAGTATTTCTTTTGCAGCCAAGGAGGTGTTGAATAGGGTTCAGGTAGCATGGGAAGCTCCTACAGCTGGTGAGTTTAAATTTAATATGGATGGAGCTGCCAAAGGCCAACTTGGAGAGGTTGGGATAGGGGTGTGTTAAGAGATCATGCTGGTGATATTAAATTAACTTTTTCGAAGCCTATTGGTGAAACATATTCAAATATGGCTTAGTTGCTTGCTATAAAGGAATGATTTGTAATCTCTGCTGCTTCTAGATGGGCCGAAGGGAGTAAGTTGATAATTGAGAGTGACTCTCGGAATGCTGTCAATTGGGTGAAGAATATCGAAACTATTCCTTGGATATTTTAACAAGTTATCTATCAAATAGAGGCTTTGAAGAAAAGTTTGCATAGTTGGGAGGTTCATCATATTTTCATAGAGGCAAATCAAATTGCAGATGGTCTTGCCAAATCTAGTATTGACAGGAATACTGCTGTGTTGTCCAGTTTTGATTAAAATGTAGTGTTCATGCTCCTTCTTGGTTTGGTCGTTTTGTTGTTCAGGTGGAGGGTTTCAGTTGGGTTCTTTCTCAAGTGTTCCTAGTCTTGTTCTGAAGTTGGCCTGGTTCTGGTTGTGTGGAAGTCTGTGGTTCTGTCTCCGGCCATCTATTTTATTTTAATAAGTTACTGCTCTGGATTGCTTGTTGTGTTGGTAGGGGGGCTTCTCGGCATTGGGAGTTCATTTTGCTGGCATGTTTGTTGATTTGAGCTGTTGACTGTGGGAGTTTTTCAGACTTGTGCTTAAGTTTTGGCTAGTTTGCTACTGTTAGGGTTTGGATTTGGGTTGTTCTTTTTGTTTGGGGTTTTATTTTGTTATCCTTGTACTTTTTGGGTGGAACCTCCATAGGGAGTACTCTTTTTCCTACTTAAGGTTCCCACTGGGTTTTTCCTTCTATAGGTTTTAATGAGACTCCCTTGTTATTTCCCTTTTTCTTTAATAAAGTTTCCTTGCTTTTCAAAAAAAAATGTTATGTGATTAAGTGACCAGAATATTCAATATTACAAATATAAGTGAACAAAAGTTACTTTTTATAGTTAGGTGACCAAAACAGAAACTCATCTAAAGTTAAGTGACCATTTATGTGATTTACTCTAAAACTATTAGGATAAGAATCAAAATCCAAACGGCAATGGTTCAATACACAAATTGTCGGAGACCCGAAACACAAAAGTCCATTTTAGTAACTAGAAAATAAATTAAAAAGAAAAAAATATAAATTTTATAAAAAAAATGTGGTGGAGAGGCCACTGCTTGTCAAATAAGCAACCCCCTACTTGTCAAGAAAAGAATGCTACAACATTCGTTTACTTTAAATGAAAGGGTTGATAGGCTAAGTTTCAATTTTTCAAGCCAACAATCATTTTCCTAACATTTTTCAAGCTAAAGTGAAGTTAAACAAAAAGTCTAAACAAAAGTCATAAAGAAAAATAGTAAAGGACTTTGAGTCATGACATGTAGAACTAAGATGCAAGAGAAATCTTGAATGTTAGGCATTGCAGAATGCCTCAACTAAAGCCAAAGTTTTGGTAAGACAGGCGGTAGCCCTCCGCGCAAAGGTAGGTGAAAATTTAGTTTGGGTAAGAAAGGCTTTAGCCTTGGCAAGGGCCATTTTATTGATGTTTTTGTTTTAGTTGATAGGTTTTTCTTCCTTTGATATGTGATTTATTTAGGGTAAAGCGGAGCCTTTTATAAAGACAAAGCTAGGGTTTACCTTTTTGTCGTTTGGCGGCTGAGGATATATTATATTTATGTATGTTGCTAAACCTCTCTATTAGATTATTTTATTATCTAAAAAATTAATGAATCTATATGAGGATAAACCCTGAACAATTAACTAAAAACAACTAGAAAAACATAAAAACAATAGATGAAACATAAAAAACAACCACCAACAGACACAAACTCTAAAACCACATCCAACCTCAGGACCTAAACCATATTCCCACTACAGCAGCCTCATCCCTAGCCTCACCCCTTGCAGGCGCATCCCCATTCCTAGCCTCGGAACTCCTATTCCCATTCCTAACCTCAGTCTCTTCCCCTTGCAAGTTCATGAATTGGTATCTGCTTCTTCTTAGCTGGGTTTGGACTGCCTACCTTGCACGATGCTGTGAATGGAAACAACCCTGATGTGAATGGTCTCTTGGGTTTGGCTTTTGCAGCATTGTATCTTTGGGGTGTTGAGATCAGGGTGGTTCCGGCCCGTGATTTGCCACTGGCCCCCGTCATTCTCCGCTTTCTGGTCACTTCGAGCTACTTCTGTGGTGGTGGGTTCCTCAACAGATATTTTGTTTTGAGTCTTTTGTTTGCTATATGTTACATATTCGGGAATGACTTGAAAATTTTCTGGCTCGATGTTCCTCGAAATGAGATTGAGGGTTCTGGTTCTGTGCATGAGGGTTTTGAGAATGAGGTTGGTGATGGTGCTTAAGGTAGATGCTGTTGGTTGTTTCTGAGTTCTTCACTTTAAAAAAAATGGGTTTTTAGGGTTAACGAGTCTGATGATGTTTATATTTCCTTTATATGTTTTTGTAGTCTGTTTTTAATTAGTTTCCTAATCTTTAGAAGAAGTTGGGTGCGATGGTCGTCATAGTCCTTTTGTAAACTTCTGGATTTGGAGAAACTAATTAATGCAAATTTCCTTTTTCTGTTGGTAATCTAAATGTTATCTTTCATAATGGATATTTGTGTTGAATTTGGTAGAATCATTGAGGTTCAAGTAAAGACCTAAAAGGGAAATTTCACCAAAAGACCTAAAAAGGAAAAACTTTACATGTTAGGGATCTGTTTGGAATGATTCTATAGATGATGAACGATTTATGTTATGGATATTTTGAGCTTTTATCACATTCTTCAAATGCGGAATAATGTGATTTGCTCAGTGAGAGTTAGCTGTTATAAACAACATTGGGCAATTTGCTGCAAAACCAGTTCATCACTTCATCACTTCATTATAAAAACACCTTGACACAATCGGACAACAATAATAATTATGCAAAGAGGGGAAGAAAAGATGTAGTACTATGTTTGCTTTCTTGAATTTGTAATTTTTTTAAGTAAATCTTCCATTTGTAATTAAAGGAAGATGTTTAATATTTTGAGCTTCCATTATCAAAGCAATTAACCTACATACATTGTGTTCATCATCGTCAATTGTCACCCATTTATTTAACTTTAATAATAATTGATATATTTTGCATGTGTAAGATCCCTCCTTTTGTCAATTGTCACCCATTGATTGATATATACTCCCTCCGTCCCATAAATATTGTCACTTGTTGACTTTTTTGGTCAACCAAAGTCATCTTTGACCATTATTTATGAAAAAATTATATATAATTAAAATTTTAAAAAAGGTGTAAATTCTATTAGGATGATCCTAAAAGGGGTCTTTTTAGGATCTCATTAAGATGATACCAGCTAATCAAATTTGTATCACCATATCAAGATATATTTTACACCCTAACTCACCATATTAACTCTTATTCATTGCATATATCAATCAATTAATTGCATTAATTCACTTGGAATATTAAACAATTAACGTTCTAACTCAAAATGTTTAGAGACATAAATATACAAAACGGGGGAAAGAGAGACAAAACAAAACTCAACCCTGCATGGCAGGGTCAGTAGCATCCACAAGAATATCATCTGATAATTCATCGTCGTGAGAAGAACCATCATCACACATAAAATCATCTTTTTCTCTGGCTGCCCCATTAATTCTAATACCAATGTCGTCACTACCATGAGGGAGTTTGGAGGAAGGATGGGTTGTAGTATGGGGAGAATCATGAACAAACTCAACTGGTTCTGAGGTGGAAACAAGGGAAGTAGAGGTGGTTTTAGAACTATTGTGAGGCAAGGTGGAAGCAACAGCGGAAGAATTTAGGTGAGGGGAGGAGGAACTAGCTAAAACACCATGGGAATGCTCGGTGGAAGCTATTTTAGGCGCAGTAGGAACCTGGGAAGTGGACGAAAGATGAGTATTTTTAGAGTGTCTCTTAGAACTGGTTTTATTGGCTAAAGCAGCAGTAGCCTGTAGGCCTGACTTAAGTGTAGCTCGATCATTAGCACATGATTGCCCTGCACTCTTAGCAACACTAGCTGGTGGGGAAACAAGAGAAGGAACTACTTCATCAGAATCATTAGCAGTCTCTTCATCAGCTAGTACAGTAAATCTGGAACCTGAGATTGCACCATTTGTTGGCTCCTTAACAGGTCCCAAAGGAGCAACTTCTTTAGTAGCAGCAGGTTTTTTGGGGCCCTTAAAATTCCTCCTTCGAGGTTTTTTAGCAACCATGGACCTGGCTCAAATAAGGTTATAAAAGTTTTTTAAAATCAATTTAATTATAAAAGCTTTTTTTAATTAATGAAATGGAATTAATGTTTCTTAATCTATCTCCACTAAAACAAGATGAGCAAATTCTCACAACCCAAACTAATAAAAGCCCATTTCCCTTTCTATATTTGTTTGTGAGCACATTGGGGATAAGGCCGAATTTAATAATGAGAGTAACATCAAATACCGTATCCAGACAAGTTGCATTTCCCCCAAAGACAACTTTGCTGTCACCGTTAGCTTTCACCGACATCGTTCTCTTTTGACTCATTACTCAACGGTCAAAATCAAAATCTAGAGTGACTGTGCTCCTTCGCCGGTGAAAATTTCCGGGATAAAGATGGCGTCTTGTAACTTGAAGACGGTGAACAGCCCACTAACTCCGGCAATCGGAAAAAGGGACTTATTACCCACCAATACGTCGGTTTTCGTTGCTAGCAAGTCAAAGACAGCTTTTGTTCCTCTTCAGGTTTGTTTCTCAAAAGTGTTTGATTCAAAAGCCATCTACTTTTTAACTTCTTACTAAATATAGAGCAAGAACAAAGTTCAAATACTTAAAAAAACAAAAGTGATTGAACTGTAATGTATTTTTTTTTAATCTAAGTCCAGTGACTAGGTAGTTGGGTCAATGCACTTTCTGTTCTGTTATTTAATCAAGTTATGAGAAGAAAAAATATGTGATCTTTGATGGGTTTTGGCTGGAATTTATATATGCATTGTTAAGTTTGTCTATTTCTCAATTTAGTTAAGAACCCAAGCTTGTGAATTACCCATTTTTTTGTTTTGGGTATTTAAAATTTAAATTAATTAGATACCCATCAATTCCTGATGTCAAAAAAAGATACCCATCAATTCCTTTGCGTTTCTTTTGATTTGGTAGTTTTAGTCTGTGCTTTTTTCTGCTTTATGTTACCTTGCTGCTATTGGATCTGGCCATTGTTTCCAAGTTTATTGGAAGCTTGATGTTGGATGTTACATGGAGCTTAAGACATGATCTTTGTCTTTGGATGGCTGTCCCCTAAGATGCATAATGTTGCATAAGATATTAGATGAATGAAATTAGCTAAACTTCTTGAAAATTTATGGTTTCCAGCAACTACTCTGTGGGTTGATTAGAATGTTAGGTTCCACAGCTGGTGTAGTTTAAGATGCACAAGGAAAATGGTGTGACATAGAATGTGAGAAAATATTATTTAGGTTGGCATTTTGAGTGTTTTGCATTCATGTTGAATCCGTTGTATACTGAATTCCCCTTCTTTCATCTCCTTATTCATCATTATTCCCTTTTTTATCATGATTATTTTCGTTTTTGTATTGAAGAAATTGGTTATTTGTACGCCCGTGAAGATGAGATGGGGAGAAATATCAAATATGTTTTCTCTAATGTTAGTGATCATCTTGATAACTGGTGGACCGTTGGTCATTATGAAATGTGCATATGCTTGTGTTAAGGTTTTGCGATGAAATCGGGTTGATAAATGGCACTCTGCTTTCTATTCATTGGTAATTTTTCTTTTTGGGAACCTAATAACTCTGTTTACTGAAGTGAAAGGCCAAAGGGAACTGAAATACATTAGGAATTACTTTAAAAACTTTTAAATTTTACAGAGCTCAGTAACAAAGACTTGTTTTCGGGTTGCTACCAGGTAGTCTCAGTGCATAAACATATTATGGCTGTCGATCTTTTGTATAACTGATTATAGTATGCCTGAGTAACTATGTGTTAAAGAATATTAAACCGATTCTTAGGTCTTCATAACTACTGGGAATGGCAGAAGCCTATTTAGATTTCCAAAACCTAGCATTGATTTATTCAAACCAGAAAAACCAACACTTGTTGACAGGTTTCAGCAGGCGAAGGTGAGTTTTAGAAGTATTAAGGTAGGTGCACTGTGCAGACTTGAGAATTGTTGGATTCAAGTTTGGAAAACTTGAAATGAATCCTGTAAAATCATTGTCTTCCACCTTAATTGGATATAATTCTTAATAGATGGCTAGGAGCATTGCATTGAACAGAATAAATAAGGAAAAAGACCTGCTTCTTGACATTACTCAACATAGCACTCTTAATGCATTCCTTTTGCCCTTTTGCAGGTGAAGTGTGAGAAAGGACGTATAACAACCAAAACAAAGAGTTCTTCTGTTTCACGAAGAGATGTGATGGAAAGTTTAACCACTGGAATTCTCGGTCTTGCCCTTCTTCCAAAACCTGCTGAAGCTCGTATTAGTAGACTCGAAATGAAGAAAATGATCCTGGAGAAGCTTGAGGAGCTTAAGCAGAAAGCTGGACTATCTAAGCCAAAAACTGAAAACGAGATGAAGCTTCCAAAAATTGAAAATGATGTAAAGCCTCCAACAAAACCGTCACCGGAGGATAAGCAATCTCCAACCAAACCATCACCAGAGGAAAAGAAACCTCCAACTTTGCCACTGCCACCTCCAGAACTCACAGCTAAACCATTGGTGGAAGCAACCCTCAGTGACATCCCTCCTCCAAAAGGTGCATTGTGATATCCTGATAACAATTTCGTGCATGGTGTCAATTATCGGTCCAGTCATTCTGAATTAAAATGCCATTTAATGCTGTGAAATTATGGCTCATCCCATGAACCTTGTTTCGGAAACCACCTCATCATTGAATAAAGACTAGAATTTTCTCTATAGCTAGATGCATTTATCATCTTTATCTGGATTTTTGTGATGGGAAATTGAGATTTATATATAGATTTCACTGCTAGATGAGCTGTATCACCATGCTTAGTCTTAAATCTTGGATTTGAGCCCTTTTGAGTCCGAACTTGTCGTCGATGTAAGATAGCAATCATTTACAAGGGAGATTATAACAATTGGAGAAACTACAATTTCATTTTCTTTCTAATTTCTTTATATGAAAGGAATACATAGAAATCATGAAAGGAAATGGGTACAAAAAAGACTTTTTTTTTTTTTGGTGGAATTCTTGTTATATAAGTTACAAAAATGAAACATAGAGCAAGCAAAAAAAAAAAAAAGCAATCAGTTGATCTTCTTGTCCATGTTTTTGACAAGCTGTCCCATTTGAAACCTCCAAAACATGAAATAAGCCAAGCCCAAGCCAATCATAACATAAACCCAAACATGTTCATCCCCACTCTCTTTCTCTGACCTCACTTCCACTATTTCAAACTTTTCCCTCATTTCTCCTTTCCCCATTATGCCCTCCATCACATGCCCATATAACACATATGCCCTGTCCTCCTCCCCCACTACAACCGACGTTGCAAAGCTTTCCTCATCGAGGGCAGTTTTGTCATAAACCACGCCTTCCCCCCAACTATCTGAGCTCTTCAAAAACCACAAGTATTTGGAAGAAACAACCAATACGACGCCGTCTCTCCTTATTGCGATCCCATCTGGCATAACCAAATCCTTGTTGAGCAAAACAGTCCTCGCTGTCCCATCCTCCTCATCAACCTTAAACATCTTGCCCGTATTGGATTGCACCACCAATAAATAACCCTTGCTGACGTAAGCGATCCCGTTAAGCCCGCAATCGTTAAACGGGTCGTTTGGATCCATGACGGACGGGTAACGGGTAAACGCTGGAGATCTCGAAAAAATCGACGCCTCGCCGTTTTCGTTGACTTTCCAGATGAAGTTTCCGACCGAATTGGTGACGTAAGCGTTGCCTTTGAAGTCGACGGCTACATCGTTGGCGACGTCCCGGCCGCGACCGGTGGAGGAGATGGGGAAATCGGGGTCGGAGGGGAGGTGGGAGAGGAAGAGGCGGCGGCGGGTTCGGAGGTCGTAGGCGACGAGTGCGTTGAAGGGAGGGAGAGGAGCAACTGAGTGGAGGCAAGCGAGGAGGCGTTTTTTGGTGGAGTCCACGGCGAGGCCTAAAACAGTGACGTTTTCTGGGAGGGTTAGGTCGGAGACTATGGTTTCAATAACGCCGGCGTCGGAAACGGAATGAATCGAGCGTTGGTTCATAGAACCGATGATGAAGTGCTGGGCTGATGGGTCCCAGGCCATGCCTTCTGGGTAGAGATTGCGCCATCGGAAATTGATGACGTGAGGCGACCTGGCGAAGGCGGCTGGGGCGATGAAAACGATGGTGATTAGAAAAACAAAGCTGGTTTTGATTGGAGACATGATGGTGGAGATTTTTCAGTGGAGCTAACAAGAGAGAGTGTTTTTTGTCTTTTGGATTAGATATATGATGATTATTGATCATATAAATTTGAGTAATCGATCAATTTAAAGCTTTCTTATTATACTTGGGTCCTCTTTGTTAATTGTTTTTATTGATTTCTTGTCAAAAGGGTCTCATACTCCTTATTTGAATTTGATACTATTCCATGAAAATTTTCTTGTCAAAAGGGTTTCCTGTTTTTAATCGATTTCACAGTCGGCCAAAACATGTTTGATAAAAGAAAAAAGGGTTCGAATCAAATAAAATGAAAATTAAGCCAACAAATAATCCTAAAGAAGAGTATTTGCATTTAGATTTGTGTCGTATTCCCATGTACAATAGAATTTGGTGCTTTATGCAAGCTATGTGTGGTATGGAGTTAATTTCATGTGTTTGTAACAGCTAACAAATGAAGTTTAATTTCTTTAGTAAATACTCCTAATTATGGAGCATCACCCTTTGTTTTATTTTGGATTTACATTGATTTGAATGATTTAAATCTCCTAATTATTTTTTTTCCTTTTCAACTAAATATCTTTTTATACATTTTATGCTTCTACCACATTTTATAACAATAATACCAAACATTATATATATTTCTAAACTGCAATTTCAAAAACACTTCTTCCAAACCAAACTTTTTCAAAACACAAATTCAATGCCAAACTAAGTCTTCTTAGTAAGTTTATGATTAACTTCATTCAAGTTGGACTAGTCTATTATGAAAGTAAAACTCTTTAACAATGACTTTCTCCATTTATAAAATTCGAATTCAATTGGTTCGAACTAGAAATATTACTTCAAATATTGAACCACTTGAACAAGTCAATTTATTGGTTTAAATGTGCACTTTACATTTATACAGTTTTAGACTAATATTTTCATTTTTAAAAAGTTTTAAAAATAGGAAAGTGCTCATTAATATGGAAGTAAAGGAATATTTTTTCAATTCTTAGTTAAGACTTCAATCATAAATTTTGACTAATTTGAAATTAATTTTTTTCCAAGGAAAGTAATGAACTAATGATATTTGATAGATTGATAATCTGAGTTACAATACAAATCATGGTAAATAACACCATATCAAACATAGTTAGCACCATTGACAAAGTTTGATTGTGATATACTATGTGTTACAACATTAAACAATGTGAAAAATAGCAAACAACAAATAAACTACAAAAATAAACTATAGATAAATGTAGAATTTCCTTAATAAGGTAGGCTCCTTCTTAGTTTGAAACTCCAACACTTTATCACTATGAACTTCAAAAGTATCTAGATCGTAACTTTTTTTTAGCAAATCTAGATGGTAACTTAATGTAAGATGAAGATCAAAATAGATTCAAGCCCCCTCATCACTGCATGATCAGAATGATTGTCTTCTCCGGTTACAACAACATCTCCAATCATCAATTCAATTCAAGATTGATTGAAATTAAGTTTGAGTACACATTATAAAAATTAAAATACGTGTCACTTAAGAACACCAAGCCCCTAGTATACTTTGAACAAAATATACTCCATACTACTAGCCTCTACGCGAAAAGAGAGAACCGAAAACGGCAGTTAGATAGGCATTCCACGTTCTGGCCAAAAAAAAATAGGTATTCCACGTGCCGCCATAAAAAATCTTGCTCAATAAAAGATAAATCTGACAGGAGGCTGCCATATCATCACCGCCCTAACGCCACGTCACCCTAAACTAACTCAAAGCCTCCAAAATATCTTCCCTGTCTCGGAAAAAAAATCTCATATCCACATTTCACACGTTTTGTCAGCAATGCCCAAAAGAAGAAAGAAAGAGCCTATTAGCTTCTTCCCGAACATTCCCGATCATCATCAAAACCACCCATCAAATCAATGGAACCAAAACTTCCCCTTCCCTTTTTCACTCAGATATTTTTCTTCTTCTTCAACTATTTATATTTAATGATCTACGTCCCATTTCCCTATATATATCCTCTGCTCTTCGCCTTTCCTTTTCATTCCCCAATCGATGCTCAACTACTCCTTAACACACCAACAATCAAATTCCCAACGAAATTGGAAACAAAATCTGGGTCGACGTGATGGAGGCTGAACAGGGCTTTCCAATGGCAGTTCCATCTTATTATGAAGTTCTTGGTCTTAACGTTGATGCTTCTGTTGAAGATGTCAAGCGTGCTTATCGAAAACTTGCAATGGTAAGTTCCCTTTCTCTGTTCTTGCTATGCAGGTTTTTGGGTGCAGGTTTTTGGCTGTTGCTGATGAATTGAAAGAATTGGAAGAAGCTATATATGTGAAGAATATGAACTTATGGTTTTAATTTTGTGTTGGGAATTATGTATGGGGTTTGATGCAGCAATGGCATCCGGATAGGTGGACAAGAACGCCTTCTTTGTTGGGAGAAGCTAAGCGTAAATTCCAGCAAATTCAAGAAGCCTATTCGGGTAAGTAATTCGACTCAAAAATCTTTAATTCTATCACCCAATGTTCTGGTTTCAGTTTAAATTTCAGTTCTTTTGGCTTGGGGCAGTTTCTTATGTTAGTATTATTTTTTGTTGTTTTGCCAGTTTTGTCAGACCAGAGGAAGAGAACTCTGTATGATGCAGGGCTATATGATCCTGAAGAGGAAGATGATGAGGTGGCTACTGATTTCTTAATTTTCTTGAGAATTTGGTATTCCTCCAAGGAAATTACTTTCAAATAGCTTGCTAACAATTCTATGAACAATGGTTGCAGGGA
Source organism: Corchorus capsularis (assembly GCA_001974805.1). NCBI lineage: Eukaryota > Viridiplantae > Streptophyta > Magnoliopsida > Malvales > Malvaceae > Corchorus > Corchorus capsularis. The sequence goes on along the minus strand of AWWV01013686.1, from coordinate 28,687 downwards.
TTTTCTGATTTTGTAGGGGAAATGATCTCTCTCATGGCCCAGACGAGGAAAGAGGTAAAAAATTTGTCCCAGCTTTCAGTATATGCTGAACTTAAAAAATTTCTGATGTTGTGATCAAATGCTTTGGTTATTATAGTTAAAGACGTCTAAATATTGCCGCCAAAATTAAAACTATTGTTCTCTCGGTTTTTGGCTGGAAATTTTGCTGTTGAGTATGACAAAAATGGTATATGTGTTAATTTGGTCGAAAAGATTAAAAAAAAAATTAAAAAATAGGTAGATATAAGGTTGAATCTTTTGTAGATTGAAATTTTAGCTTCACTTTCTGCTCTTCTCCTTATCATCATTGTTAAGGGGGTCTCTAATATGGAAGATAGCTTGTCTTTTGATTTTGATTATAATATAATACATCAAAAAGCCAAGAATGTGCCTGTTTTAACATGCAGTCAAAAGAGTGTACCTTTTAAGATATCTGTTTCTTAATTCTTAGTTCAATAGTTGATGATGTTGAGCTGCAGCACCATGGTGGAACTATAGCTCCTCTATATTCGAATGAAAACTTCTGGTTGGAACTTTTATTTGTGTCCCAAGTACAATTAGTAAGATTTCTTGGTTTGCTTAAATGTTAACATTCATTTGTATAACTTGTTGGGTTGATCAGGAGAAAGGTTGCAGCCTGGAAGAGCTACAGAAAATGTTTTGGGATATGGCAAAAGAATTTCAGTCACCTTCATGGTTTTGTACTAGTAGTAGTACATTTGAAGAGTCTTCTGGGAGTTCAAAGAGGGCAAGATGGGATTCAAATCGGATGAGTGATAGACCTTCACATCTAAGTGTTCCGGGGTTCAACATGTATCAAACAAGCAGTTATTGAGACTTAACCCACACAGAAACCGTTTGAACAAATGAAAACAGCATTGATCCTCCAAGGTGGATATGAATGTATTGAGCTTCTCAAATTGGATGGCTATGGGCTTCACAATCTTAAACAGACTTTGTGAACTGATGATGTCTAGTTTCCGGGAATCGGGCTTTGGCGAGAAGCTAGTCTCATTGGTGGCTAGATGAAACGCTTTGCCTTGTACATGACATGAGGGATGAAGAGATCAAGAAAATGCAAAAAAAGTTTTGAATTATTTGATTTTTGTTTCGTTTGAAACTCAATAGTGTCTTATGCATAACAATGCCACACAGAAAAAGACTGATTAGGGTGTTTATGCTCAAAATCAGTAAGGTTCATATACGCATATATGCTTCTATGGTGTGTTTTTCATATATACAATGGTTTTGAGATGTATTCAATTGCAAATGGACAATTGATCTCTTGTAGAATTTTTGTAGTTTTTCTTTGTTTTTGGTCAGAATTTGCTTGTTTGTGGGTTGTGTTTGTTATAGGAAAAGCTATGCTTTTATATGAATCTTGGATCAATTTCACAATTATGACCCCTTCTTGAATGCTTTCGTAAGTGCCATGATTTTAGTGCGGAACAGAGTATCCTGGTCACATTTGCTTGCAAAATAAAATCATCTGATCGGTTCCCATTTTGATTATATTAGGGAAGCATCTTGTTGCTTCTATTCATTAAGCACAGGGTACTAGAACTTGGTCACCGATTCGGTTCCATGAGGGTTTCTAGCTTTCCATAGAGCTTAATCACAAAACTAGCGATGGATCCTGCTGCTTCTAGCACTCAAGCACAGGGTGCTAGAACTTGGTCACCGATTCCGTTCCGTCAGATTTAAAAAAAAAAAAAACATTTTAGAATGATCAGTAAACGATTGTGATTATAATTACGTCACGTCATGGTTTCGTGATATCTGCCACAGAATTGAGTTTGTGGATTTTTTTGTTTTTTTAATGAACAAGTCTGTTTATCACCCACCCATTGTAGGAATGAAAATGAAAATTCAAGGGCAATAGCTCAAGAATGAAATGTACAAGACACCGATAAAGTTTGGATCAAGTGGTAAATGACTTGTTAAGTAGGTGTAAGGTTCGAGACCTTGCATATGCAACTACGGGTCAGATCCGCCGGATTAGTCAGGACAAAACTCTGGATACTGGGGTAAAAAAAGAAAAAAAGAAATGTACAAGACTTAATGACTATAAGCCCAACAAGTCTACTTAACATCAATTATCTACTTGAATCAATGCAACAGCCCATTTAGTTAAGAAATTGGGCTGGAATTCTAAATCTCTCCCCTCTTTTTTTCCCTTTGAAGGATCTGTAAAGTGGCCAATGTCAATAAGGCTGGATGATGATGATGATGATATAATAATGAGATCAAATATATTCGATATGATCTGATTATGCAGATTTAAGCCAACTTTTAGTACTCTTTTCTACCTAATGATTGAAATTATCAGTGGGATTATTCTAAATGTTTAATTAATAAGAATATAGGAAGGTTCCAAAAGCAATGCTTTGGAGTTAAAATTACTACTAATTTGTATGATGATTAGGGAAGTTGACCAAAAGATATGCCTAGAAAATGGGTGGAAGATGCTTTAAGAAAATGGGACGGTGCCCACTGGGCACTGTCCACTGCCCATTTCTCTAGCTAACAAAACAATCTCTTTTTATTCACTCATCTAATTCCTTTGGTGATTCCATTTTATTCTCAACCTTTTGAGTTTTGTCCCCTCCTCCCCTTTTGCTTCCCTTTCTTCACCATTAAGTCCAACCTACCCCAGTCTTCTTCTTTGTTGGTTGGTCTTGGTCCCCTCTAATTTTCTTTCTTTTTCTTTTTGATTAATTTACAAATTTTCCATGCGTTAGGTTGCTAAAGATGTTCGTGTTGAAACTACCTTCTGCAGAAATTTCTGTTTCAATTTACCATTTTTGTAATGTTTTACAAATTGTATGTATATTCTTGTTGGTATAAATTTTGAGTGCAACAAAACAAATGGTAGTGGAAGACCCATTTGAAGAAACCCAATCAAAATTGAAATTTGACCCAAAAAAGAAAAAAAATTTAAAGACCAACCATTTACAAATTAAACATCTGTAATGGTCTGAATTGGTCCGGACCCAAATCAATCTTATCTTCAAATAACATTACACTACACATTTCAGAATATTTTAGCCAATTGATCTCCTTAATTTTGCAATATTTTTGTCATTTGTTTTTTATCCTAATGCCAAAAAGTGAATGTATAGTACAATGAATTCTCCTTATCTACTACTTGTAGCAGTATTTCAGTAACCAATCCTTTTGTCCCATTAGGCAATTAGTACTTGAAAATAATGACCCAAAACGGCTTTAACTTGGGCATTATCCTTATAACATTGTCCTTATTTTTACCATAGAAACCCTTCATTTCTTTTTAAAGAAAAAGATAGATCCTTCCATCGAATAAACTAGAAAGAAAGAAGTAGCTGGAAAGAAAGTGCAAAAAGGAATCCAAATTAAGATAAAATGATAAGGCAATGGGAACATGACATGAAGCATGATTTAATTATGAGTAAAATGGGGGGCGTAAGAGTCCAAAGAAAGTGACTCCTCCGCCCCTTGAATTTGGGGCTCTGATTCTTAAAAATGGCTTCGTCTTAGCTGTGAGTGAGACCACCCTGTCCATGCCACCAGTCACCTTCCTTCCCCATGGAATTTGCCTCCATTTTCCCCCATTTTAATACCACTACTCTTTTGGGGATAGTGACATCTGTTTCTTTCTTTTTGTGCTTCATTTCCATAACCCATTTCCTCAATCTTTTCATTTTTCATACTTAATATTTACTAGTATTTTATTTGAAATTGTTAGAGATTGAACTCCTAGTCATTGGAACTAAGAGTTCAGTACTCTACCAACAGATCAAATGTTTAATGACATTAATTTAATTAATTAATTTGTTTATTTTGTATATAATTGTAGATTAATTTGCATTGTAACATGTTTTCATTTTGATTTTCTATTATCAAATTAGTTCTAAGTTTAGTATACATCTCATGTTCCGGATTTTGTCTACAACTAGTACATGATTAATTGATTATATATCTCATGAAGCAATATTTATATATATATATATATATAGATGCTAATAAGTACATGATTTTTGTGATGCAAATTTAATTAAGCAAAGCTAGCTGTGTTTGCAATTAATTTTATTTAATTAGGATTATACATTACATTAATTGATAGCCATCTCTCAACCACCATGCCGAATTGTCTACTATTTGATTGTGACCTCCATGTATACATCTCTCTTGGCAAAGAATCAAACAATTGATTTTTCTGTTAGCACAAAAAGCAATTGATGATTTGATGTAATGATCATCAAATCATATATACATACATATATACACATGTATATACAACTAATCAAGTCCCACAAAATTCATATGTAATCCAAGCCCCAAATCACTGAATTCTTGACTTCTTTCAACTGATCTTCAAGTAGCTAGAGAAACTGAAAAATTGCTTCTCAATTAGCATTTTCTTTCCAATTTCTGCTCAAGAAATATAATAATCTTAAACCTTATTAAAGAAATATATATAAATCAAACCCCAAATCATGCATGCCCCATGACTTTATATCATAAATTCATGCAAATTGAGTAATATTTTTGCATGCTAGCTTGGACTTGAACAAGAATATCTATTTTTTTTGATACCACAAGAATATCTAATTTAATTGATCTTTATATATATATATATATATATTTATGATCACACTTCAATTATTAGAAAGTTCTCTTTCTATTATACCAATCACATGTGCGCAACATGGAGCTAGCGTTCCAAAGTAGACTTATTGATCATACAAATAATAAATGTTAGTGTGTGATGAATAATGATCTGCAAAAGTTGAATTTTCTTCAACTGCTTAGGCTGTACACAAAATTCTCTCTTTATTATCGGCATACGATTCCCTATCCATTTTCTCTATGTGGAAAAAAGTTAGAATTTACACTCAACCGACATTGGATAAGAAAACCCCCAAAAAAATTATGAGAATACCCTATTAATTAATAATTTGATTTCAATTTTTCTCAAGATCTAAATCACTCTACTAATTATAAATATAAGTCTACTATTTAGATCAAAAACACCTTGAGTATATAATTATGATGATTGTATACTTTTGCTAATTGAATTATCTTACAAGTAAAGAAAATATATATTTCCAACTCACTTTTCCTCGGCTCAAATCAATGAAATATTTTTACCCTTAGAAAGATTAAGTGTGTAATGGGTTTGTTACATGCAAGATTAAGTGTAGAAATTTTTGATGTTTGAACCAAGACTCGAACCTTTGCCCTTGAGATCTTCATATCCTAATACTATCTAACCACCAGAAAGGGGGAAACGGAAACCGGTGATTAAGTGTAGAATTTAGAAGTTTTCTGATTAATTAAAAATTAATTAAAAGTTAAATTGTGCTAAAAGTGTATATGGTGGGGTCCCTGAAGTTTTTGACTGTCCCATAATTCCCACATGCAAAGGGATTCCCTTGTTACACAAGGCAACCAAACTTCCTAGTAGAAGAATTAAGAGCTGCGCCCATAAGAACAGACTTTCTCATCCACCCATTTGCCTAATAGCTTAATTAGTGTTATAAACTTATAATCCCAATTCCACCAAAAAAAAAAACTATTTTCATTTTTTCTTTAGCCTTCCAAAGTCTTTCATGCACCTAATAACGTAACAACACCGCTCTTACTTTCCAAACTACAAAACTTGAAACCCACCCTCTCTTCTCATCTTGTTTCCCTTTCCCCAAATTTCAAGTCTTCATCAAAAGCTCAAAAATATTCTTCATCGCCAGAAAAAAAAAAAAAAAAAACAGAGATTTGGGCAATTCTGATTCATGATGTTGATTAAAAGAAACCCTTTCAATCCTCCAATTATAACACTAACCATATTTGTTGTAATTTCCACTGTTGCATATGGTTTGGAACCATCATCAAGGAAGCTTGATGAGAGCACAGTGCCAGGTGATCAAGGAGTCAAGTGTACCCCATCATGCGTACAAAGTTCTCCGCCACCTCCACCACCTTCGCCGCCTCCGCCATGCCCACCACCACCATCACCACCGGTGTTGCCACCACCCACACCCAAAAAAGCCGCCAAGCACCCAATATTGTCCACCTCCACCACCAGCCTCCTTCATTTACATAACCGGTCCACCCGGGAACCAGCTTTATCCAATTGACCAAGATTTTGGTGGCGCAAACCGGAATTTAGGAGTGGGGTTGTTGGGATTGGTTTGTGGATTCTTGATCTTTCTTGCTTTTTGAATAGAACATTGGTTTGGAAAGATTGGAGGGTCCTAGAATCTTATTGCAAAGCAAGAACTGGATATAGTAAGTACAAGTTTCTTTTTTTTATATATTTTGCTTTTGTAATTTTTAGGACAAGAAAATTTCTTTTGTCCGAAGAGAAAAAACTTCTTAATTAGGACCTACTAGCTTTTTTGTACTTGCTGTATCTTTTGATATATTGTTCAATAATAACAATAAGTAACCATTTTAGAAACTTTTATTAGTATTTGACTTCATTATTAATTTCTTGTGATGAATGATGATTAACAAATTCTGGGTTTTGGAGAGTAATAATGGATCCAGATTTCCAGAATGAGAAGGGGTTTTTCAAAAATTGAAAATTAAAATTAGGAGAATTTTAGAATTGAATTAAATGATTGATGGATAATTAGAGGCGCAGGGGACCAGGGGAAGAAGCAAAGCCACCACACCAGCTAGCTTCTCCACCGCCGTCTCCAGAATTAAAAACTTTCGAGGCCCACCGTTAGTTGGTTACGTTTGCAGCGCGTCTTTAAATGGACACGTGGCTCGCACATAGTTAGCCAGGGGCGCACGTCCTTCGTTAATCAAAGAGCAATTTTATTTTTACATTATTATTATCTATCTATAACTTATTCTTTTGGTCTATGCTTTTTTACTACTTGATTTCTCATATATAAAGATTAAAGCATGGTTTATGAATTTTATTTTATTTTATTTGGGGTTTGGGTTATTCTTAATTTTGTTTTATACTATAGTATGTATGTATATATATATACATGATATGATGATTATGATTTTTTTTTTGGTCAACGATGATTATAAAAATTTCAATTTGATGAATTGTTGTATATAATTTCTTTATTATAGACTTTTTGAAGTAAAGAAGTCAATTTATCCCATCAATTTTTCCTTTGGTGAATAGGAAATAAGTAAAGAGACTTGTGATAACGGAACAAAATCTTGATGACTTCATTTGTGTTTCGAAATGATTCAATAAAGATTGAATTTATAGAAAATTAATGGAATGACGTATCAATTATCAACGCGTATGTTCTTCTTTATAATGAAAAGACTTTTTATGATAAAAAGCATACCATTTAAGATATTTTAATTGATGCCGCGATTTATATATTAACACTCTAATTAATGAAAGCAATTGATGTCTTCACTTGATTTTTATGTTTAATATCAAAGTAGCACACTCAAAATTTAAATAGACCCTTAAAAAAGGCTAAATTAAAAATCCTGCAAAAATGAAAAAAAAATTTCAGAAACTTGGTGAAGTTGGTAAAAAAAAAAAACTAGGTGAAGAGTTCCAAACCGTTATTCTTACATATAGTCAAAATCTGATGACTTCTATTTTCCTTTGTGATTCTCAAAATTATACTTTCATCTTATCTTAAGTATATTAAGAATTTATTAAGGTATATATTGTGATATAAACCTTCATGCCTTTTTAAAAGTTATATAAAAGGAAAATCCTTATAAAATGATCATAAATTGAAGTCTAAGGTATAAAATAAGTGAAAGTGAAACCAAAAAGAGAAGATTCTATAATATACCATATGATCTGATTTGATATGTGATCATATGTGTCAGAGTTAGAGTCATTTGTGTTGAGAGTAGATGAGATCAACTTCGATTTCACCAAATGAATGGGTCCTACATTTAGTACTACACATAATATTTGGTTTGTGGACACATCATCTTCAACAATTATTCATTTACAAATGGTAGGGCTGCCATAGGCTTATCATCAAATTATCAATGGACTAGTAAGAAAAGAGTTAGGCAAAAACTTTTTGATTTTTCTAAGATTGGACTCCACTCCACTTGGCATGTTCATGACATACAATTTTGTTGTTATTGTTTGTTATTTGACCAACATTTAACCATTTAGGGGTGTTAATCATCTTCCTTTGTTTGTTGTCAAATTGGTTCTATATAGTTAGAATTTGATGTATCTTTACTCTATGTTAGTTGGGATTGGCAAAGAGAGTGAGAAAAAAAGGATGTAATAAAAGTTCTTTTTTTCCTTGTGCTTTTTGATCTTTAATTTTGTGTGTGTGTGTGTGAAAGAACTTTGACAAGAACATAATCATCAACTTGGTTGCTTACATTAAAAGAATGGCAAGAGATGAAATTTGGTACCGAACCAAACTAATTAATGATGTTATTGAGATCATAATTTAGTAATTAAAGTAATTATTTTTTTTTAAAGATAGAGGATAATACAAAGCATGTTTAACTATACATGACTGTTGCCATCGGGCATTTGACCTGGTGGTCGAGTGCTGAACTTTTAGTTTCAGTATACCTGAACCATGAGGTATTGGGTTCTACTCTCACGGAATGTGAGTTTCCTTTGTAATTTGTTTGTTTGTGTATTTAGTATGTTGGTAGTTATAGATGAAATTAGAGATTTGACAATCTTAGTTGATTTATGTACGTTCCAATTTGTAAATAGGAATTATTGATTAATGACGGTGATTATTTGACTGTTTTAAGGGGGAAATCTAGTTTGATTCTATTGTCATTTCCAGTATATGAATGCAAGTGACATTTCCATTTGGAATTGATTAATTTTTTTAAATTAACGGGCAGACAAAATTCAAAATGAAAATAAGAACTATTTTGAACTGAATAATTAGGAAATTGATGAGACTTGTCAGTTGTCTCAATCCTAACTTTGTCTATATGACTATCAAAATTATAACCATTGAAATATAAAATTTTTTTTTTGGCCAACATTGAAATATAAGTCTAGTTGGTTCCTAATACTTATGACCATATATATCCGGTACCAAAAAAAAAAAAAAGAGACCATGTATATCCCCTTTTTTTTTTTTTGGTATATGACGGGGAGAGATGAGGCTAAGAATTGAACCCAAAACCTTTTAATGAACTCCATAAGCCTCTTGAGAGTCTTGACGAGCTCAGTTTTATAATAATTTGATAGTTCATGTTTGGGCTTTTGGAATCTTAATTTATCAAATAGTAATGCAAGTTGATCAAGGACTTCAAAGAAATACAAAGTGTGCTATATGTTTAATGTTCAATTATGGGCTTTTGGAATAATTGTTAGCTACAAACAACTACCGCACCACACACGTCAAAACAAAGTGCTTTGATGAGCACTAAATTAGCAATATGATTAGTATAGTTTAGTACAGTCCACCGACACAAATGAAGTCATTTTTAATTATAAAAATAAATGAGATTATTATTATAATTTACAATTTTACATCTTTAATTTTCATTTTCAAATGATATACATATATCTCTCATGTTAATCCAAAACTCTAGTTCCGTAATATGTTCCATATATAATCAGAACATATCACCTCATATTCTTTTTAGATAAGAATTATTTTCATTTCTTGAAGAAGAAATTGAGATTACAAACGCACAGGAATACCCGTACACCGTTACATGATTAGCCACGTTACCGAAACGCTAATCTATGATCCAACAAACCCAGTGAAACGCTAATCTATGAGCCAACAAACCCAGTGAAATGGATTACAAACGCACAGGAATACCCGTACATTGCTACATGATTAGCTAGCTTACCAAAACGCTAATCTATGAGCCAACAAACCCAGTGAAATCTAATTATAATTTAAATAAATCTCTATGCCCAAACATAAACTACCTACCTACCAAATAAACAAACAAATTACAAACAAACTCACATTCCGCGCCGTGAGAGTTGAACCCAAGACCTCATGGTCTGAATAGGCTAGAACTAAGAGTCTAGTACTCTACCCACCAGGCCAAATGCCTGATGGCTATCACCTTATATTCTACATTAATGAATATTCCAAATTCCATATTTTTTTAATCCCATCCGGTATCCGATATTCAGGGCTTTGCCCTGACTAATCCGGATCCGACCCGCGTCGCGCATCTGATTATGGTGGGTGAGTCTCTCAACAGGGACAGCTACGTACGCAATATCTCGAATCAGAGACTTGATTAAGCTGGAACAAGCTGCTATGATGTTGGTAAATTCCATCTCTTTTGACCCAAAATATGTAATACAAATATATTTTAAGCCTATATACAAAAATAATGCCAATTTTTCTAATTTAGCCAATGAGACGAAGAAATGTAATGAGGCTTTTTGACATACACGTCAATTTCACTCCAACTCCACACGTTCCAGCTGTTGCTTTTATTTTTCCCCGTTTGCACATCTATTTCTTTTTCTTGCGTAAGGAATCAGTTAAATAGAGGGATTCAAATCAAACTTCCAAAGTCAGCAAAATAACTCATCACTTTGGAGATGGATGCTTGAAATTAATTTCCAATTTTTTCTCTCTTCTACTTGTGTCTTACAATGATTTGTTCCCTTCCCAAATCTTGAATTTTCAAAAGTAGGCAGATTAAATATTCGTTAGGTTCATAATTTGGACTACATTTGCCCTAAATCCCAATTATAAATCTTAAACTATAAAACTTTTTTAATTGATTATTAGTATTACTTAACCAATTCCATACCTATGATTAGGTGCAAGTGCAACTTTGTAATAAGATATATGCCTAAGGCCGAAGAGGATTATTAGTTGTTACTTTAAAAAAAAAATCAATTATGTATCTTCCTTCTTCTATGTACAATCTCAGGATTAAAATGGAAAATCATATAATTTGCAAAAAGAAAAAAGCATTAAAAGGCCTCTTTCCAGTCATTCCTAGACATTGCCTCATTTGGGAGAAAAGTTCAACATGGGTAGGTATGAATTATTTTTCATTCATCACACACACACTAAGCTTTGTGGCTACGATTTACTTCACTCTTTTTTGCCATGCATAAAGCATATATAATATTTCCCCTGTCCCCTTCTCATTGTTCCTATTTGATTTTTTTTTGCCAAAAAAATTCAATATAATTTATGATCATTTATTAGTGAAAATATATAATGGTATGTAATTACATTTTCAATAATATGTTCTTAGAAGTTTGAAATTAAAATCTTTTACATAACTTCATGATCAATATAGCATGTCCTGCAATTTTGACACACAACTAATATTATGATTTATGGTGATTGGTGATAAAACCATGAAATCTTTGGAATAAATTAGTAAGGCAATGCCCATGGCCTTTGGATTTTGACAAAATTTCTTGATAGAAGAAATGCATGTGATGTGAGGGTTTTAATTATGCTTGAAAGCATTATTTTTGGGATTGGGAAATATGACTCTTAAAAACAGAGCATATATAATTTCCCATATCATCAAATTCAAATCAGCTAATTTTAGTGAGCCTCATGAGGTGGCGTAGGCCACCCAAAATCCCCATCAAAAGCTCAACCCTTTTGGTGTTTTGAGCTCTTCAAATTACTCCTTGAAACCTAAATTATGCTTTCGGATATTCAGACAACTAACACATATTCCAACAAATTCATGCAACGATTCTTCCTTGAAACCTAAATTAATTAATAAATTAAACAATATACTAGTGAAGAAACTTTATTGGACCATAGTTAATGGAAGTATATACATGTTTTTTTTCCTTTTGATGCTTAAATTATCTGATCGTTATCGGATCAATAGATCGTGTTGTGATTGCTGATAACGAAAGATTAATATAATTTTAAATAGTTTATACTCTTTGAACACGAGGAAGCAAGCACACACCAAAATCAAAATAATTAGAGGCAAATTATACAATACACCGTCAGTGGAGTTGTCCTCTAGGGATTAGATTGAAATATTTAAAACTTAATTAATAAAAAAATGGACCTGTGTCAATTCCACAACCCGAGTGTTGAGTCCAAAATTTACACCGCTGGTGTATCAAATAATTATCATTAATTAAAATGCTTTTGACGATTCAATGAACTTTTGAAGAATAAGTGTTTTTGTTATAGTATTTATTTTTCAATTTGATTTCATTTTTAAAAATTAATCAATTTCTTGCAAACCCTATCTAAAAAATTTTCTAAATTGAATCCTAAAACCGAATGCCATTGCCATTTTTAACTAATTATAAGCCCCTGTTTTAGTTATTATGATGAACTATTTTGACTGAGAATGGCTAGAAACTTCCCTCCCCAAAAAATGGAAAACAAATATAACCAAAGCAGTAGGTTTCCCCATGTGCAATTTCCAACAACTCTCTCTAAAATTGCCTCATAGCCTTCATTAGAATCATTACCAAGTTTCAAATGCATGGGGTCCCAAATTGGGACTCTTCTTCTATTTTTTCATTTTTTTTTTTCAAATAGCAAAAAGGATATTTCAACAGCAAAAAATGTGACCCTCTTTGATGAACTTTACATAAGAGATAGTAGCAAAGTAGCTAGAACTTGCTTTTCAATCCTTTAATCTCTTTTGGCTCTTTATTTCCAACTTTGAGACTTCACCCCAAAAAATAAAGACTTCAAAAAGTCTTTCAAACAAGTTCTTCTTACCTATATCACACTCTCCATAGTATACCTTTCTTTTTCTTCACTAAGCTTCAATGTTCTAATTTTCATTTTCTTTTTCTCTTTCTTTTCCTTTCTTATAACATGGCAAAGACTTCCTTCTACTACTTCCTCTTCTTCTCCTTCATAGTTCTTAGCTTTTTTGTTCAAATTACCAAGCAAGATACCCCATGTCCATATCCATGTTACCCTCCACCGACAGGCACCGGCGGCGGCGGAAGCACCGGCGGCACAGTCCCTCAAACACCTCAAACAGGAGGAGGAGGAGTATTATATCCTCCACCTGCAGGGACATCTTACCCTACACCAACTGGGAATTCACCATATAATTACATCCCTCCACCTCCTTATGGTGGCGGTGGCGGTGGCGGTGGTGGTAATTCTTATTATGGTCAGTCGCCTCCTGACCCAATCTTACCTTATTTCCCTTACTACTACAGAAAACCTCCTCACAAAACAGATGATCAGTCATCATCAACAAGCAATGTTCCTGGAAAATCATTGTTCTTCATTGCAGCCACAACTTTTCTTGTATTTGTTTATTATTAGGGTACTACTAGGTTAATTAATTACTATCTTATTTTTGTAATTAGTAATTTTAAGCCATGCAAGTTTATTTTTTATGAGATGAGAGTTTTAATGTAGGAAATTTTAATGTTTAATGAGAAAGAAAGGAGTCTGTGATGTGTCCCTTAGTTGCTGGGAAAAAGGTGTAAAAAATGATGAAAACAAAGGAATCAAGTGGAAGAAGTGGTGTGTGGCCCATGACACTTTAACTCTTTTGTTTGGTAATGAAGAAATTATGTCACTATGTTTTATTTTTGTTTCATCTTTTAATTTCCCAGTTTTTGTCTTAATTGTTTTGATTAGAGTTTTGCTAAACAACTTGATTCCATCACTTATTTTGGATGATTCCACCATTGAGGATAGTGGAAGTTGAAGGGACCTTATCCTCATTGCAATTGTTCTTTGTTAATTTTCTACTCCCTCTGTCCCATAATATAAATCCATACTCCCTCTGTCCCATAATATAAATCCATTTTAACCGTATCACAAAGTTTAAGAAAAGTAGTTATAACTCCAACTTCTATAAACTTTTATCTTCTCTTTCCAATTTTATCCCTCATCTCTCTCCTCCCACTTACTCCCTCATAGTCAATAGATAAATTAAATTCCAACTAAATTTCTACTATCACTGACAAGGGTAATTTAGATAACTTAGTAAAAGTTACATTGAGATTTAAAAAGGGACTTATATTTTGGAACAAATAAAGTTTCTAGAAGAGAACTTATAATATGGGAGTATTAAAAAAGTTCCATTTAGGCCGGATTTAACTTTTATTTTTCCATTTTCACCAGAATTCTCTTTCTTCCCGCAAGAAATGTAACCAAAAAAAAAGTGATGCAAAATTGTTTTATAGCCACTTTAGCTCAAAGGAGATCCCATATACATTGGCTCTAAGAAATCGGCAGAATCACAAATTTACAATAAAGAAATTGCTGCAACATTACACTTTCTTTGATTTCTGTTCATGATTTTCTTTCAATATAACTGCCGAAATGCAAATCCATAAAGGAATAATTCTGTTTGTTTCGGGGCTCAAGTGGGAATGTTTTTTTTTTTCCGAGAAGTGTGCCCCTATCGTTAAAGCTTTTCCCTTTTTAATGCCCTAAAACAAAAAGATGTTTGATGAAATGATGATGTTTCACCAAGCTTAATAAAAAAAACCCCAATTTACTTTATCCATTGAAAAATTTGAAGCTAAACAGCAAGAGTTACCATTATTAATTGATGACTATATTTCGGCTAAATGTTACAGTACATGCAAGCGTAATTCAAGTTGTCTTTGTTGGAACAATGAAAATAAACTACAATGAAGGAATATACTAATATCAACAACCTATTATTGGCTTTTGCTTTTGCCATTTCTCTGCTAATTCATGAAGTATATGTAAACTACCACCATTGACATTTTTTTTGGTGGTACTACAGTTTGATTTAATGTGCATTTGAACAGATGATTTTAAATTCGAGAATACCTGTATTGGCTGCCTAGGCCAAATCGAAAAGGCGGAAGAAAGAAATCATTTCAGGATGCCACAACTGCCAAACGGCCCATCGGAGAACTACTGGAAATTCCAGCACCTTTCATATTCTTCCTTACCATCTCACTGCTATTTCTTTGGCCTCCCACTTTTGGCCTGCTGCCATTCTTGTGATCCTTGATAATCTTACTACTCTCTGATATTCGGTGTTTTGGCAGATTACTTCCCTCTTTTTCTCTTGGTGTCCGAGATTCAGGAGACTTAAGACAAATAGCTGCCGGAGTTGAAGACGTAGTTCTAGCTTGAGATGACTCAACCGTAGGAGAATTCAACTCTCTTACAGGTCCACTAGCAGAAAGGGCTTGTTTATTTGCTTCCTTGGAGTGTGATGACGATCTTGAAGATACTCCTATACCTGGACTTGCTGGCTTTTCTCGTCCTTTAGCCGGTTTCATGGTAGATGATGCAGCCTGAGATAAATATAGAAGAAAGCCAATGTTAAATTTCTTAACAAATGAACAAAATATAAAATCTAATCGGACTTGGATTAGCAAAGGGCACTGATCACAGGAAAAAGTATCAATATAGACAGGTCCTATAGTAAGGTACATAGTGCAACTTCTTCCAATGAGAGGAGTAAAAGTTACACATCTTATATCATATACTAGAGTGGAAGTCACAACAAGGTATTAATTCTTATATCATAGTCCATGGTTTTGGAGAAACTTGGCAAGATCAAAATAAACAGACCCTCCATGTAATTGGGACAAATAAGAACAAGGATTAAGGTATCATAATTCATAAGAAATGAATAAAAATAACCTAAATTTATAATGCTGGAAATCGAATAAATGCTAGAGTATGATTACATATGAGTCAACATAAAAGTCTCCAAGTAAGACATGCACTCATGACTGTGCTTTCCTGATGAACTAACCACATTTGAAGGCATATGAAAGGCGTATTATACAATCAAGCAATAGCTTAATGTACCTTGTTTCCAGTAGAGCCTGGTGCTGTGGCAGCATGATAGAAAGAAGGCATGGGTTTTGCTTTGAAATTAAGGCTTTTCCGCAATTGCTTAATCTCAGCCTCTGTCTTTTCCTGCAATAACAGGAGACCAAAGCATTCAATTTAATTATAATAAATTTAGCAATCCATTAGTCCAGAAATATCAGAGGGGTCCTTCATTTCAAATACTAACAAGGAAGCACAATGAGAGAAGTCAATTCAATTTAAATATTGTACAGTTACCTGTGTCTTTGCTTGAATCTGATTCATCTCAGCCTCTTTGGCATGCATCTTCTCTTCCAATTTCATGTAGAACTGAAATCATTGATATGACAAAAAGAACAGAGGAGAACATTACTTCATATCTTTAACTAAAGAACAAAAGAAGATTCAGAACGATGGCCTGCTTGCTTGCCTCTTTTCTCCTTTCTGCTCGTTCACCACTTTTGAAATGAAATGATCCAGCACTTGACTTTACATCTGCCTTAGTTGGATTGACAGTTTGCTTAGGCCTACATAAATTACTGTACATTAATGTTTGAAGTCAAAAATTTTGATGTCATAAAGCAGTCCCTATGATGTTGATACAAACCTATTTGGTGTCTGCCGAGCTACAGGTTCAATCTTCTTGGATGAAACAGGTTGAGCTTCAATGACTTTCTTTGTCATTGGTCCTTTTATACTGCCACAATAATAAAATAATCATTTGAAATGTCTCTAGTGAAACATACAAAAACTAAAAAATGCAAGAAAATAAGTACCTTTTACTCTCAGTGCTTAGTTTTGCGTTGGATCTCTCAGAATCCTGGCAAACGAAGACCAATCAAGAGGAAATTCAAATTTCATTATGAAAGTCTAAAGAAAAATGCTTAACAGATATTGAAAGATATGGTATAACACAGATGTTGCCTTTTTTATAAGTTTTAATTTAAATTTGAAACTTCAGGTCAAAGTCAAAATCCTAACGTCTTTCTTGGGAGATCTGTGCACTGGACGTCTTGTTGGAGTGGCAGTTCGTAATGACAGCTTATCTGGTTTCATCTTCCCTGTAATATCTTTTTCCCTTTTTACTTGAATCTTTGCAGCTACTCTTGAAGCATCACGAGAAAAGTTTTTCTGGGAATGATCAGGACTCACTGGAGACTTCAACATTGCTTTGGTAGCTTTGCTTTCAATGGCAGTCTTCAATAAGAATTAAAAAAATTAATAAGTAGAAGCACAAGGAGGTGAAAGCAAGATTCTAGCTACTGCATGACAGTTACTTTTTAGAACTTTGAATTGGTATAGTAATTTGTCTTGACCAAGAAACAAAAGATGAACTTGTACCTTTGGAGAATGATTTTGCCAACTTCCTAAGCTAGTAGTATCAACTTCCAAAGAGGTTCCAGCTTTTGGGGATGGCTCTTTGGGCATACATGATTCATCAATTTTAACCGAATTGCCATCATGGTTTTCATTTACTTCATTCTCTGGTTTATCATTGCTCATATGCAACTTATCACATCCACTTTCATTTTGAGTTTCATGAGGTTTGATATCTTCAGGGACACTGTCCACTAAAATATGATATCTTCTTTCGCATTCCACCAATTCACCCTCGCCAAGGTATTCTGAACCATATGGACTCTCATCAAAGTGAGTACAATGGCGACCTTCATTTGCATGATCAAACTGGTTTTCTTCATTTTCATGATGAAATAGGCTCCCTTCATTTTCATGATCAAACTGGTTTTCTTCATTTTCATGATGTAATAGGCTCCCTTCATTTCCATGATATAAATCTTCCTCATAATCGGCATCCAAGCCATTCTCATCAAAATGATGGTAGTGGCTGCCTTTACTTGTATTATCATATTCATCTCTATAACCAATATTCTCTGCAGCATCATTCTCACCAGTTTGATATTCTTCATTGTCCACAACATCGCTGTCACAGGTTTGATCTTCTCCCCCATTTTGACCCTCAGATGAACCCTGAAGAAGAAGTGCCTTCCTCCTGAAGTGAGCCTCAAAATAAGCTTTCTTCTCAATAACTGAACCTGGTTTTGAGCATTTCTCAACCTCTTCAAGATACCTATTGTGTGAGAAAGACGATCTTCTTTCCCAAGCTAGGGGTTCAGTTTCAAATCTTCCAAATGATATAGAACCAGAATGCAAAGATTCTGCCTGCACAGTTCAAAAAATATCAATGTCAGAGCAAAGTGATATGTATCTTTTGAGTTCAATGATCAGAAATTCCAAAAAGTAGTTTGCAATTATAAAGTTTCTTCTTTTCAGTCCAATTTCATCAGCATTTGAAATGCTTCTGAATGCACTTGGGATACTGTGACTTGTTATAGTTAATGACAATCTTCTATAGACTTTCAATTCTTCAAAACAATAAAGTTTCTAATTGTACAAAACCGTTTCCATATCCAATTCGAAAATGAATAGCAAACATTAACCAGACTACAATTCATCTATCAGTAGCAAGATTTTATATGATAAAGAAAAGGATAACATGCAATACTCTATCTAAAACAGTGTTCGTCTTCTGCTGGTCAAATTATGCAACTAAGCTGCTCTACATTACTTTTGAGTACAGCCATCATCTCATTTTATGAATATGGTATCCAAATTAATGTGTACCACCATGGTGTGAACGGACAGAACAATTATAAGTTGTTTTTCCCAGAAAGATAAAATCTTCGGTGTAAAATTGCAAATCATTATGCTATATGGAAAGTATTGATAGCCAACCCAAAGTACCTGATAACTTTCTAATTGTCTTACTTTACCATAAAAATAAGTGGTCGCAGGCCCTCTCCCCCACAGCAATGACCACCTTCCCCCACAAGGAAAAATAAAGCTACATAATCATTAATCAAAACAGATAATGAAAGCTTGAAAAAGCCTATGAAGAGGTTCAATTCAATAACTCTTTGACCTTTTTTATATGATCAAATATTAACAAAAGGAACAATGATTATACTCAAACTAACAAATCAATCAGTTCATTAACAGAAAGTGAAACATACATAAGAAGTAAATAGATTTAAGAAGCTCAAACTTCAATCATACAAAGGAGAAAACAGATGAAAGAAGTTCAAAAAAAGACAGATCATTATAAGAACACAAAGACCAAGACATAGACAAGATAAGATGCAGGTTTTTCCTTTTTGGCAAATCCAAGTAAACCAAACCAAACCAGTATTTTCCTTTTTGGCTCCTTGTTTTTGTCCAAAATTATAACTCAAAAATCCAAAAAGAGAACTTTTTTAGGCAGGAAAAAAAAAGTTACTTTCCTAAGTTCATCGATTCAAGAATATTGAATGAGACAATTCATCATTTCTTAACAGCACAAATTAACGAAAAATAATACCATTAATCCGAACACTTTACCAAAAGAAAGAGAGAAAAAGAGAGACAGAGAGAGAAGATTTAATTACCTGAAAACTAATGCTGAAGGGCTCTTCAATCTCTCCCGCCATTTCCGACCAAAATCAAGCTCCAAACATGAGCTTCCTCAAAAATCAACAGTAAGCAACCGACATACTTTACTTACCAACAAGACAACGGATCAAATAAATCAAAACCCAAAACACATTTCTTTTTACAAACGTCAACAGTAATAATCGAATCTTAAACTAAACTGGCTTTGCGAGTAACACACTTTATTAAACGATTAAAAATTCCAAAACCAAAGCTTCAAGACTTCCTTTTCTTCGCTTTTCTTTTCAGATCTTTTTTTCT
Source organism: Corchorus capsularis (assembly GCA_001974805.1). Lineage (NCBI taxonomy): Eukaryota > Viridiplantae > Streptophyta > Magnoliopsida > Malvales > Malvaceae > Corchorus > Corchorus capsularis. Next base: position 9,218 of record AWWV01013686.1, on the reverse strand, counting down.
TTTATGAGTTTATTTCGGTACAGTGTAAGAATAAGGAAGTGTAAAAAGTTCGTGAATGTAATGAGGAGCTTAAAAAGTTAGATCAATCAAATCAATACTTATATTTATTATTATCAGAAAAAAAAATAAAAAAACTTTTATCATGTGGGGTTGGTTGTCTTTTTGTCTTGTACTCCTTTAGATGATCACCAAAGTTTACAATCAAACGGCTGTGATTTCAGATCAGGGGGAGAAGATACTGATTACGGAACGTGGTTGGGAGCAAAACGACCACGTTTCATTTCAGGCTGCTAAAAGTAGCGGTGTTCCCTCGTGTCAGCTTCGTTTATCTGTTGACTTTCCCTTTTTTATAAAGTGGATCTAATGTTAAGATTTAAGACCCGTTTGGCTACGTAATATTAATATTTTAATTTGATAACAAAAGGAATCTGCTTTGACGTTTCACCAAACAGCTACTAAGAAAATCCAAAAAATAATTTACCATTATGTAACCCAAAAATTCTGAGACTTCCGAAAATCCGTTATACTAGGTAGGGGATTACCCTAAAAAAAAAAGGTGGGGGATTGGACCGCACACATAAATATATATAGTTAATAAAAATTTAATAATAATAATGTAATGTACTACTCAAAAATAATTATGTATTGCAACTTACCTATATACTCCACATATATCAATGACAAGGAAGTGACATTACTAATATATTGGTTGCAAACTTGCAATGCATCAATTGATGAGTTTGAGCGGCAAAAAAGCTTTATATTTTTTAAACCAAGTTTTGAATTTGAGAATTAACTTTATATCGTTTTGGAGTCTAATGTATCTCCATTCTGAGTTAATCGGGAATAAGTTTAATTATTAAATAATAAAAGACTTGTAAAAGGATATGATTTATATTGTACTTTTAGGGTAAAAATGGCTTGAATAGATAAGGAAATTTCATACACTTAATTTAATTTCGAGAACTTCACAATTTAGGGCAAATTGCTTGGATATACTTAATTATAACTAAATTATACGTCGTATATACTTCACTTTTTCAAATTGAGTCAATGATAGTTGGACATAATTCAATATTTAACAAGTATTGATTAGGATATGTTCGATTTTAACATATATTACTTAATGGAATTGTATTATAATAACGAACTTGACATTTCACCACTTCTTAGTAGAATAATATATATATATAATATAAGATCGTGACATTGTAACTTTCAATATACATACTTTTATTTCCAAAATAGCGCTATAATAAAATATATAAAAGGAAAACAAAATAGGATATAAAAAATGTTGAAGCACTTTTAAAATTCATGATGATTGGATAAGCTAAGTAGCAAATAGCAAGAGCCAAAGTAATTATATGAAGATATGAAGATTGATCTTGATCATCTTTGATCATTGAAGGTGGGACCTCAAAACTTTTGAGGAAATGATGGTAAAGGGTTTTTTGTATTGAAGCAATGATTAGAGCCGTTAGATTTGGGAGGGATGATCATCATGATCATTTAATCATCTTTGATTTGTCAAGAGTGGGCCAATAAGCCATAGATAAGGACAAGCGCCGAAGCAGGCCTTGCACGTGCATGGGCCGTCCATGTCTTCGCAACCCCGACCCACATCGATAATACCGGGTCGCCTACGTTCCAGTACAGATTTCCTCATTGTTTCCTTCGTGTTTCGACTTTTCTTTTTATGATAGCTTCATCTCCGCCCTACATCATACCTTGGGATTGGGCCCACATGATTGTTGCCACTGAACATTTCCAAATTCCACATAATACAATTGTAATCGGGCAATTTACTTATGGAATTGATAAACGAGTCTCTATGTCATCGCACATTTCTGATTGTAGAGTGTTGGACATATAGTTTCAATGAATCGAATTCGGTCCCTAACAGTCTAAAGTACCCAAAAAAAAAAAAGTCTGATTTAATATATACTAGTATATAACGAATAATTGATATTGTTCGAGATGATATGAAAAAATATGTAAGTTTATTCTTTTGAAATTGTATTTATTAGAAGGATTTTAATTTGTTACGCGTTTAATCGAAAAAAGAGATTAATATTAAGCCATTAAGACTCAAGAATACCCTTGATTAGATCATTTTCAGGGCAATTAGACCTAGGATATCCTTTATTGAACCATAAATAAATCTAAATAAGTTGGTCAAATTGAATATGGCTTAATGGGCAAAAAGACCCCTGAGCTTACACCGAACCGTCAAATAAGCCCCTGAACCATTATTTCAGCCAAATAAGCCCCTGGACTCTTAAAAAAAGTCAAATAAGCCCTGTTGCCAAGGCTAAATGCTCAAATAAGGACTAAACGTTTTAAGATTTTCTCAAATAGGGATCAAAATACACAATTTCAACAAATTAGAAAACATACTTAATATTTTTTTACAAATTGGATACAATATAAGTTAATACTAATGTGTGAGGGATATATAAATTGAAAATCACACGATAATTTTATATCATATTACGTTTAATGAATTTATTTTGATTAATAGGGTTTGATTTTTAATTAACATGATAATATCATTTTTTTTATCAAATTTAATGTATATGTATGAGAAACATTTGTTTTCATTTAAGGATTCCCTAATTTGTAAAAATTTGCTAAGTATGTGTTTTAATTTGTTGGAATTGTGTATTTTGATCCTTATTTGAGAAAATTTTAAAACGTTTAGTCCTTATTTGAGCATTTAGCCTTGGCATCAGGGCTTATTTGGCCTTTTTTAAGAGTTCAGGGGCTTATTTGGCCGAAATAATAGTTCAGGGACTTATTTGACGGTTCGGTGTAAGTTCAGGGGCCTTTTTGCCCATTAAGCCAATTGAATATGGTATTAAACCTAACCTACTTAAATTTGTACCTTTTCCTCGGCATGCATGAGATTAGACCCAAAATTAAATAAGCTTTTATTAGAAGGGGGAAAAAGGCAAACAAATATGAAAAAGACCCTACATCCATGTGATGTGAGAAGCATATGGTCAATGGTCCCGGGCATATCCAAGAACATTTGGTGAGAGATCCACATCAAATTAATGGAAGCTCTCCATGTCTAGCTAGCTGGTCGGTTATTACATATATTGAATTGCTTGAAGAAATATTAAATTGTTGATAATAATTTCTAGTCTTAGTTAGTTTTGCTTGAAAAATTAATGTGAGATATACTCCCTCTGTTCCTAAATATAAGTCTTTTTTAACTATATCATCAAGTTTAAGAAAATTAGTTAGGATTTAAAATTTTATGTAACTTTACTTTCTTATTCTATTTTTGCCCATATTCTCTTTCCTCCGCTTACTCTCTCTTCTCATATCCACCCTCTTAACTAATACTACCACTTGCAAGATTAGTTTTGGAAATAACTAATAAATATGCATTGGTTTTGCTAAAGGAACTTATAATTTGCGACAAAAAAAAACTTTTAGAAGGGGACTTATGATTAGGGACAGAAGGAGTAGTTAATAACAATATAGACATAGACATATAATAATAGTGTAAAGAGTTTCACACTTAAACACCGGCCATGGCCCCATATGCAATGCATGTATTGATTAATGAATGGGTATGAGAACAAGGGGGCAAGTAAGGCATTCATGTGGATAACTCTAGCAATGCATAATTCATGTGACTCCATGTGTTATGGTCTATTTCTATCTTCTCAAAAATGTTCATCAAAAAACACATGAGCAAAAGAGAGAAGGGTATATGTCGATCGGAAAATGTAGATGCAATGTAATAATCTTAATGAAATTTGAGATGAAGTTAATTTTGTATTCGGATATACAGCCTTTAGTTTTGCACGTGAAATTATGCCTAGAAAATATTATCTTTGACAAACATCTTAACCATCCAAAAATTAACGGCACGCTTCAATTCCCATTCATTTTTTTTTTATAACAGTTCCCATTCATTCTTAACGGTAATTTTATTGGAAATCTGCACTTCGCGGTAAAAGTACAAAATTGGTCCCTCAAGTGAACCGACCATAGCAAATTGGTCCCTCAAGTGAAAAAATATGTAATTTAGTCCCTGAAGTGGAGTTAACCGAGCAATCAAGTCCTTTCCATTAGAAGCCGTCAGAGATTCCGTTAAATCAGATGACGTGGCGGTGACGCCGTTAATTGTGCTGATGTGTCATCTGCCACGTCATTTTCAGAATAAAAAATTCAAAAATAAAAGGAAAAACGGAAAAAAATTCCTTTATTTTTTTTCCTCCTCCTTCCTCCTCCCTAACCGAACCCTAACTCTTCTCCACTTAGAACAGCGCCCCCCTTTCTTTCTCTAAAGCTTCAACTTCTCTCTCTACAGCAACCACCAGCCTCCTCTCCCCACCGTAAGCCACCGCAAATCAAGCCCAAGACACCAAAACCGACCCCTCCTTCCTTGATCCTTTACCACTTTCTTCAAGAAACTCCATTAAAACCGGCACCCTTTACTCGAAACCTACCCTTACCATTTTCGGCTAAAGGAACCGACGGCACACCTCTAAAACTCGGCTAAACTCTCCTCTAAACTACCCAATGAAAACTCTCCTGTAAAGGTTCTTGCTGCTGTGATTATGAGGCCATAAACCGTTTGATGAAGAAGTATTATTTGTCAGGAATGTGATTCTGATTTTATCTCAATGTTGTACAATGATTGTGGAGTTTGATTTTGCAAAGCAGCAGCCATTAATAAAGGGTTGTTGCGATAATCTGGCCACTTGATTTCCTCTGCTTGGGTTTCCATTAGATGGATTGGAGCTTCTTTTTCTGATGTGCTACAATCTGCCAATCCCCAATTCGAGAAGCTACCATTCTCGAAGAAGAAACTGTTGTTTTGCAGCTCGGTGCTGCTGCTGCTGTTGCTTGTTTGAGTGAACCAAAGAGTAGGGTTTGAGGTTGAAGATGACAACCCGACACCACTGGAAGAAACATTGTTCAATTGCTAAATTGGAAAATGACCCACCAAATCAGACGGCTGCTAGTTGTTGTTACTGTTCATTGTCTTTGAACTGGAACAACCTTCCATTTCCAATTGGTAACCTTGTTGTCCTGTAACCGACAGTTGTCTTTGATCATGTAAAGTTGCTCCACCAGGGTTAAGATTGTCGATCGGCGGCGTTGCCGTTGAGGTTCAGTTTGCTTGTTGCCCCTGATTTCAATTTCATCAAAGCGAGGGCATGGAAGCAGCTTCATCTGATTCTTCATCTTTCAAATTTTCCAGTCAAAAGGGTTTTTGGCTTTAAAGATTTACTGGTTTTGGTTTGATTTCATTGCCGTGGGATTTTTTTGATTTAATTTAATGATTATTTTCGGTTTCTTTTTTTTTTTTAATTTTCGATTTTTTATTTTTTTATTCTAAAAAATGACGTGGCAGATGACACGTCAACAGAGTTGACGGCGTCACTGCCATGTCGGACGATTTAACGGACCCTCTGACGATTTCTAACGAAAAGGACTTGATTGCTCAGTTAACTCCACTTCAAGGACTAAATTACATATTTTTTCACTTGAGGGACCAATTTGCTATGTTTGGTCCACTTGAGGGACCAATTTTGTACTTTTACCGCACTTCGCACTTTCTTGAAGATGCAACTCTTACTCCATTTTAATCCTTGAACGAAGAACTGGATATGCCTCTCTTCAATTTTCTTCTCTTTTAGTGCATGGTGTATTATTGGTAAATTGTTCTCATTACTATATGGGTGTTGCTACTTACCATCTCCCTTTTAACACTTGCCTTTTGCTTCATTTTCTAATCTTTCAAATTCTCTGAAATCTTTAAGCTATCACGAATGTAGAATAACCCGAAAATTCCGGAAATGACGATAACGTGCCGTATTTTGATGATGAGGTAAGAAAAATACAATTTTCAGGGAGATTTGGAGCTGATGACCATGCCGCCCCAGGAAGGCAGCACGCCGTGGCTAGTATTAATTAATAATTAATGATTAAATATATTAAAAAATAAATGTGCCGCCCTTGGAGGACGACATGCCGTGGCATTTGCCGCCCCAGGAGGACGGCATGTCGTGGCTAGTGCCGCCCGCTAATTTCTAGATTTACACAACATTTTTTTACATAAATCATACTAGTGTAAATCTCAGAGCTCCTTTGCCTGTGCCACGATTCAAATTCAACATGATTTTCTTCAAAATTGTTTTGAAAATTTGATGTTTTAGTTTGAATGTTTTAGAGGATTTGAAGTTAGAAAGTAAAAAAAAAAATGAATAAAGAGCAAAAGTGTAAAAAGGGGGGCGGTGAATGGCAAAAAGGGGACGGTATTTAGCAATTCAATTACTGTATTTTTGTACTGCTTTGAGCTTAACTTTTTGTTTGTTTGTTTCAATGAGAATTGAAGTTTAGTTAAAGTGAGTGCCTTGTTTAACGTGTGCAAATCATCATGTAGTTAGTTTCCTAATGTGGATTAGCTGTTATAGCTTTATCATTTGGAAAATTAGTACTCCCTTTGAACTGAATTTTTTTGAAGATGTGGGGGATGTCGAGGGCAGTTGCTAATAACCAATTGTTTTTAGCATTTATAGGTGTTAATTCAGCCTCAATTTAATTCGTAGAAATTGATGAGAATAAGTGTTAATGTTGTATGATTTGATTGTTTCACAGGTTCCGAAGTTTCTTTTGAATAGGTGAGTCTCCTTCCATGCATGGTTACTTGTTTGTAGTATTTGAATATTCATTCTTACATTTTCATTTTCATTGTGAATATAATATACTTTGGACTTATAATTCATCCATTTAATTTTTTGGGATTGGATGCTTTGTGGTGCATGTATCAGCAAGTGAGACTGAAATGAGTTGGTATAGGTTTAGAATTAAATTTTATAAAGTTGTAATTTGGAATTAGATGGTGATGATTGTTTAACTGAAAGAGAAAGGGCTGACAATTATAATGAACTTAAAATAGCAGTCATGAGATCTCTTATATTTTATTATTTTAGATCCAGCAGTAATTAATCTCCACTTCTATTTGTGAAATAGAAATGGCTCCATGTGGCCTTTTGTTTTTGTGAATATACATGGAAAATTGGCATGTCAATTTAAAATTTATTTAAACCAATGACAAGTTTCCTAACTAGAACTATAAAAGTTGCTTGGTATTTCTGAATTTATACTAGTTGGACGTTTTGCCCCCGAACTTCAATCTTGGACAAATTACCCCTGAACTATCAATTTCATCCTCTGTTTAACCATGTTCATTTTTTGGTTAGGGTTGAACTGAAAAGTTTTTCCTCTTAGGTCTTTACTTTTTGTATATTGAACCTCAGCTGGCTTTATTTTGTACTCCTATTCCTATTCATTAATGATTCTACCAAAAATACCACAAATTTCCATTATAAAACCTTTAGATTACCAGAAACGAGATCATCAAAATAAAACAAAAAGATGGAAATTTGCATTTAGTTTCTCACAAAAGGACTATGACCTACATCGCACCCAACTTTAATTCTTTCCCCCAAAAAGGAAAAGAATTTTCTAAAGATTAGGAAACTAATTAAAAACAGAATACATAAACATATAACTTTTTTTTTTGAAATGCATATTTGGGTTAATCCCTTGTTTCAGTTGGATATTTGTTTGAAATGCACATGCTCCCTTATTTCATTAATGCAACTAAAGAAGCTGTTAATAACCCTGCTTAGTCTACTATCCACGTAGACTTACCCTTAGCCCTTAGAAACAATCAGGTACAAACCTGGCAGACTAAACAATCAGGTACAAACCTGGCAGTGGAAACTGATCCTTTCAATATCCCTCATTATTCTCAAGGAGTTATTTCTATATCCATCCTCAGCCAGCATGCTAATTAACCCTAAAAGCAGAAAGTAAACGATTTTTTTTTTAACAAGAAAGTAAAAGATTGCAGAACTGAGAAACAACCTAAACACCATCAACCTCATCCTTATTATCAACAGGAGGATCCAACCAGTATGTCTTCAGATCATTGCACAAGATGTAACAGATAGCAAAAAGTCCACTCAAATAAATAGATCCATGCCTGAACCTCCCATAGTTGTAGCTGGAAGTAGCCAGGTAGCGCAGAAAGATGGGTGTCAGTGGCAAATCACGGCCAGGGGGCGATCAAGAGCTCAACACCCCAAAAATAGAGAGCCACGAAAGCTAAGCCCCAAAGCCCGTTCACATCAGTAGGGTTTTCATTCACAGTGTCCCGGAAAAGTGGTAGCCTAACCAGCTGTGAAGCGGCCCAAAGCATAGGCGTATCATTCGCCTATCAGTAAAGCCCGTCGCCAGTTGATCTGGAAGGGGCGGAGGAAGATGAGTGACTACACTGAAAGTCATGCCGAAAACCACCGCCTGCCACCAGGGGAAGACATCAGTAGCTCTCACATTGAGGAAGATGAGTGACTACACTGAAAGTCATGCCGAAAACCACCGCCTGCCACCAGGGGAAGACATCAGTAGCTCTCACATTGAGTAAGAACCTTGAACGTTGGCCACAATAAAAGGCTCCCACCGGAGCCAAGGTGCACATCAGAAACGCTTTACCAGCCAAAATGGTAAAAGAAAAAAAAATGAAATGGAGAAGGAATTTGAAAATATATATTATCATATATAAGTATCATTTCCTCCTTATACCAAAAAAAATATCATTTCTTCGTATATATTAATTTTACCTTTTCCTTTTCTACAATTTATATCCTCGTATCACCACTTTTTCTTGTTAAAAAAAATCAATTGTTTGTCTTCAATTAATCATTTCTCACTATCAATGCACATCAAAATTCACAAAATTTGAATCGCAATAGCTATTTGCTTGTTTCTAAAAAGATGAGCTTTTAATTTTATGAAGGCTAAAAGTTCAAATAGGGGTCTGACCTTTAGGGATAAGGTCAATTAAGGGCTTAAATTTCAGAAAAGATTAAATAGGTGCTCAACAGTTTCGATTTGGGCCAAATAAGGACACTTCCATGAAATTTTTGCACATTTTCAACAAATCAGGATAATGTGATGTTTATATATATAAACTAGAGTAAAGCACATTTCCATGAAATTTGTGGATATATATAAACTAAAGAGAAGCACATCCCATTATCCACAAATTTCATGGAAATGTCTTTATTTGACCTAAATCGAAAATGTTAGGCATCTATTTTAAATGACCTTTTCCCTAAATGTCAGACCCCTATTTGAACTTTTAGCCTTCTATGAATTTAGTATAAAATAGAGCTTTTATA
>AWWV01013685.1:0-36281 GCA_001974805.1 Corchorus capsularis | reverse complement strand
TAAAACACCCCTTAAAGTTTTGTCGTTGTCACCATCCATGGTTAGCAGGCAACCAAAATTCAATAACAAAACAAATAAAGCCAGACTAAACCAAGACTAACAAGGGGAGAATAAGCAAGACTAAACCAAGACTAAATGATTTATCCTTGAATCTGGAAATATTTACCCACTTCAGATCGTTTCGTTCCCTTGTTGTGTACCTTGTTTACCAAGAGAGCGGCGTTGCTTCACTAAACTGATTGAAGATGACGAGATCCAAGCGGATAAAGAAGCACTCAAATGGGTTTCCAAGTTTTCAAAACCCTTTTCTTCGAACTAACATGCTTGAAGATGACGAGATCTAAACGGAATTGGAGAAAAGGATACATTTTGTTTAAGAGAAGAAGGAGGAGGAGGTGAGAGGTAGAGAGGGTGAGCGGCGGGGGAGGGGGGGGTGGGGGTGGGGTTTGTTTTCTAGGGTTTTCAATTTGACAACTTTAGATATGAGAGTGAGATGTGAGAGTTAGAGAGTATTTGTTGGCTTTTTTTTTTTAATTTTACGGTAAAAAACAAAGATCATATAAATTTTTAGACTAATTTTTATCAAGAAATACATTTAGTTCGGATGGTTAGTGACAATTAACAAAATTTTTCATATTTCCAAAGTGCCCAAGTTGGAGCTTCATTACTTACATATATATGTTATATTCAATATTTTCATATTTATTACATATATTCATAATCGGGTTACGGGTACCTAAGAGGTGATACCCGTACCCTATCTGAACCCGAGTCGGGTATTAAATATTCTATCCGAACCCTTCCCGAACCCGATAATAGGATACTCAAACCCTATATTATCAGGTCGAATAGGCCCAGTACCCACTACAAAGATACCCGTTGACATCCCCTAAGAACTAACATGGTCACCTTTGAAAGGAGTGTGATTTATATTTGGTAGAAGGAAAAAAAAAGAGATTTATTTGTTCCGAGGTAAGCGATTTTTGTTAGTATTAAGCCAATAAAATCATTACTGTCTCTTGTGAGTCTGTCGGTCTTGACCCTGCGGGATTTAATAGCCTTCTGGGCCTCATGGAAATAGCCTATTGGGTTGGCGATGGTTCACCACTCTGATCTGATGTTTCCTTCGACACACACTAACCCAACTTTGCCTTTGCATTTTTTTTTCTGGGCCACAAGACCAAGCTTTGCCTTTCCAATTCCATTTTTATTAAGGCTAGGTACCTCGTAACCTGTCTATCGGACAAAAAGCCAAATAAGGTCGATTATGCTTAATCAACAGGTTAATCGATTATGGATGTCAGGGTCTCCTGCTAATTAATCATCGGTTTCCTGCTAAATGATGTGGATGTTTGGTGAATAAAGTGTATTAGGGAAAGTAATTACTTCTTGAATACACATATAACGCTATCTTTTGAAATAGTTGTTACTCCTATCTTGCAACATTTTTCATACTATTGATCAGTCAAGTTTTTCATAGTTAGTAGTTGACATATTTTCAAATTCTTAGCAAATCAAATAAAGCGGTTTGCCGTGCATTTGGGATTTGTTGCATGTATCGATCAAATCAACATTTTTCAACTTCTACGAGTTGGAATCACTGAAGGAGTCAGTTGCAGTTATCAAAGTATTTGGTAGATTTATTGGTCATCAATATTAGACACGATAGTATTGAAAACATAACATAATTAAGAATATGTGATTAACGTTGCAAAATCAATCCATATACGTACCATATCTCAACGAAACTTCGTATTCTTACTAATTTATGGTGACTTTTAGAAGACAACGAAATTCTTCGAAATCAAATCTGATTAAATCAAATCAAAGCGACTGAGACGAAATGACAATGCTCACTAAACGCTTAATTACTTAGACTAAGCTAAACTTACTGCTTTCTTTTTCCTTGGACAAGGCTTTGCCGCTTAGGCATTTGTCTTGCTACCTATACTCCCCTAATTTGTTGAGTAGATCATATTAATTTGTTTAAAATTTATTTGTTGATTCGATCTTCGTTGGGTTATATATTGATCATCCAATATTAGCATCATTGTTAGTTTGTTGTTTCATGACTAGTTCATTTGGATTTACACATCCATGATCCATGGCACTTTTCAAAATGGTTCTGGTGTCATGAAATGCAACCAGAAAGACATATGCATGCGCCATCAATGATTTTATATCCAGAGAAGGTTTCATGGCTAGGATGTCAACTTAGGCAAATCTATGTTAGAACGTAACATGGAGTCAATTTTTTACTATCGCTAGGTGATTGAAGCTGATGTACTTGGTCAATTTTTAGTGGAATTATATGTTTTTTTTTTTAACTTGTTGGATTAACATATAGTAGCCGGCCAAATCGATGTGGATTAAGATAATGCTGAAAACTTGTAATTACTCTCATGCAAATTTGCATGATATTTGATGATCGTTTTGCAATAAAAATGTAGTCGTGGGCATAATAAGAACTTATAAATATCTTTATCTTTATTTTTATCTTTATAATTCTAAACTTCAAAAACCTTGATCTGAAATATCTAAAATGCCCTTTTAAATTTCAGATATTAGATTTAACTTTTTTAATAAGGTTTAATATGTAATTTCATTTCGAATATATTTCTTAAATGTATTTGTTTAAACCATTATAGTTTTACTATACTAAAAACTCTATTTTTATTTAATTAAATCAAAGAAGAGTATATTTTTAATTGGATTTAAAAACAAAATATTTAACAAATTCTTTAGAAAAAAACCATCTTTGTAGTATTTTTTTTACGAAAAAAAAATTCCATCTTTGTAGTTAATATATCCTTCGGTGGTCAAGTCTTCTTGCTAGAAAAATTGAAATTGGAACACTTCATTGGTTTTTTTTTTTTTGAAAACTTCATTGGTTTTTGGTACATTAATTATAGCAATTATTCTTAGGGAGAGTATTGTTGTTTAGAGGCAATGATTAATAGCTCGGAAGAGTCAAATGAAAGTATAATTTTTCCAAGAACAAAAGAAATTGAATTGAACTTCTTTCTTTCTTAACTTCTCTTCAATCCATTTTGCTAAAATAAAATTTTTCACTCGTAATTATTCATTTGTATCTGATTATTTTCTTTCTCCCAATCACTATAACTCTCATTTACATATATTAAACCTAAACCATAAAACATTGAACTATACATTAGTAATTAGGAAGGACATATGAATTAGTAATTAGGAAACAATTTTGTAGACCTAATTTTATACTTCCCCATGTTGCATTAAGTTTAGTTATAACCTTATTATAAAAATTTGACTTGCAGGTTCGGTATGATTGGTTGAATTGTGAGATTTGTTTTGGAGAGATTAAAATGGTGAAATTAGGTATTACAGTGTGATATCTGAATAACAATAATAAGAATAAAATTTGTTGAAAATATTCATGAAATACTAAGATTGATTAACATATACACATATAATAAAATAATAAAATTAACTCCTAATATATATATAAGGAATTTTTTTATATTATATATAAGGACTTTAACTAACCATCAATCTATATATCAATAAATTAAACTCACTATTTTTTAACCCTAAATATCTCTTAAATTATTCACTACAACTTTTTTAGTAATCTTAGATTAAGAAATTAATAGCATTCATCGTTGATAAAGTTAGTAAGCATGTAAATATTAGAGGCAAGTGAGATTGAAACGGGCTGTAGTTTAGATTTAAATTTCATAAAGTCGTAATTTGGAATTGGATGGTGATGATTGATTTTTTTTTTGGAGGTAAAAAACAGGTTTTTCATTACAATAAAGAAACAATACAATCAGAGTGTAGAGGATCATGGAGCCAAGAAGGTATATCCTCTATCCATACAGCTTCTTCACCTAATGATAAACCATAACGAGCTAGTTCATGAGCAACACAATTGCCATATCTTCCTACATATCGAAAAGAACAACTAGAGAAAGTATTCTGCAAATGCCAAGCATCCGCAAGAAAGGCTCCAACTGGAGAAAAATCAAGATCAGGACAATTAAGTTTTTGAATGAGATTAAGAGCATCTCCTTCAACAACAATGTCCTTTGCCCAAGACAAGGCTCGGGTAATAGCATAACATTCCGCCATCAAAGCATCAGAAACATACCGAAACCTCCCTGCACAAGCACCTAAAGGTAAACCCATAGAGTTTCTAGCTATAATTGTTTAACTGAAAGAAAAGGGCTGACAGTTATAATATTGAAGTTAAAATAGTGCAGTCATGGAATATGAGTCAAGTTATCTTCAACCTAAGAATCTGGTTGCTGATGCTCCATCTTTTCTTTGCTATCATTGGCATGCTTGGATATGGCATTAAAAGCAGATGCATCTCTTTCCATTTGTTAGTTGTATTGTATGTGCCAATTGATATGTCATTGACTCCTAGTTCAAAAAGCATCATCCGGCATGAATGATCAATGATTGTTAATTATAATAATTGACATCTTAATTTGTTTGTTGGAAGTTGGAAATTTATGATGAGATCTCTTATATTTTTGATCCAGCAGCAGTCTCCAGTTCTATTTGTGAAATAGAATTGCTCCATGGCCTTCTGTTTTGTGAATATACATGGCAAATTGGCATGTCAATTTAAAATTGATTTGAACCAATGACAAGTTTCCTAACTTGAACTATGAAAGTTGTCTTCTCTGGTGTTTCTTATATTAGCATGTCCTTGATTTACACTTGAAAGTTTGTTTCCCCGGAGAAAAATTAGGAATGAATTTTGGATTCAATTGGCTGGCTCTACGAGATTTATTGGGGTCAGTACAAATACTATGGCTGAGCTTTGGGCTCTTAAAGATGGCTTAGTCTTAGCTCGAAACTTGGGAATTTCCAACCTGGAAGTGGAGTTTTTTTTTTTTGGCCAGAGGAAGTGGAGTTAGATAATACTACTTTTTTTTTTTTGGTGAAAGAGTTAGATAATACTACTATTATCTCTTTGATCAATAATTATTCTGACTCTAATGTTAATCTATATGTTTTATGCCTTTGATAATGGATTGCAGGACCTTGATAGATGAATTCCACTAGTTGAGGATTTTGCATGTATATAGAGAGGGCAATCACGCGTTGATTATTTGGCAAAATATGGGGCAAGTCGACTTTTGTGATAGTTCATAGTGAAACTTTTATTTTTTTGAATGAACCCCTTGGGGATTTGCTTCACTTGGATGAAGCTGATATTGTATTTTAAAACTTTTTCTTGATTTAATGCAGCTCCTTATTATCAAAAAAAAAAAAAGAATCACTTGAAAATCAACTATATATATTTGTATTTTATGCATATAAAATTAATAAGGCCTGTCCAAATTAGGTCTAAACATTTTTAAACTTGCTCAATTTGAGTCTAAACCTTTAAACATGACCAAATTGGGCCTAAACGTTAGCAAATTGCACCAAATTGAGTCTATTTTGGACGGAATTGTGGCACACGCCGTTACTACAATTTCAAATTTCCGTCCAAAATAGGCTCAATTTGGTGCAATTTGCTAACGTTTAGGCCCAATTTGGTATTGTTTAAAGGTTTAGACTCAAATTGAACAAGTTCGGAATAATTTAGAGCGAAGTTGGACATTAGTCCTATTAATTAATAAATATACTTGTATTATGCATGCTTTTTAAACATAAGAAAATTTTGATCAAAGTTGAGCAATATCAAGTGCAAGTCTTACTCTTCACAATCATAATTAATACGGAAAACGATCTCCTAAAATCTGATCAGTATCAAAATAAAATAAGAAGAAAGAATGTTATATTGTTTTCAAAATTGATCTATGCAATACTTGTCATAGGCGTGGAATAATACACCAAGCAATGGCAAAACCAAAATTGAATTGTGTTTTAATTGCGAAATGTAGTGGTTAATTAAGCATGCCACGTCTCTCAAACATTTCCAACCTGGCCCTATGTTGTAAGATTCATTTTTCTATGCTTTATATATACATGATTAAAAATAATACATGAGATCATTTTTCAAATATTATTATATATTATATTATATAAAGTAGATACTTCATCCTAGACAAAAGAAAAATAGATATGTTAACATCATGAAAAACTTATACAACGTATGACATTTTCTATTTTGTTTTTTCCTTTCAAAGATATATCCTACATTATTTGGCATAAATGTCACTTTGCACCCTTAAGTTTGTACGAACTGCCACTTTGCCCCCAACTTTTTTATCTTGACCAAAATGCACCCAGAAGTTTTATTTTGATGCCACTTTACACCTTCTGTTAAATCCAAGTTAACGGCACCGTCAGGTATACACGTGACATGACACGTGGACACAAAATGCCACGTGTCATGGGACCCACACCAAATGAAAAGTTAGAGGAAAAAATAAAACTTCACATGTAACACATCAACATTCAACACATGACTCAGATCAGACAAGAATCACTGAAAAAAAAAAGTAGGTTTAAGAAACTCAAAATAGAAAAATAAATAAAAAACACGTATATATATATATATATACTATATATTATTTTTGTCCCCTATGGAAATTACTAACAAGCCCTTTCAACTTTTAACCTGGTGCCACTTTATCGCCCCATTTTGGTAATTTCTCACATCTAACAGATTAATTTGAAGTCCCTCCTTAACCATCCATTATACTATATCTAATTAATAGCTAATTAATATCTAATTAATATAGTTAATTAATAATGAATAAATTCAATTCAATTTGAATTTTTTTAGTTATCTTATTATGGTTGTATAGGATTTTGCTTGCAGGTCTAATATCTAATCTAATATATTTAATATATTATTTTTGTAATCACGTGAAATTACTAAATGCTCCTTTCAACTTTTAACCTAGGACGATCTTATCGCCCCGTTTTGGTCATTTATCGATCTATTTTACTACCTAAAATGACCCTCATGCTGCATTTTCTGATGCTTGACTTGGTTGGGCTATTACAGTAATTTGAGGTTCCCTTTAATTATTAATATGTTAAGTGGGTTTTTAATTCCCTTTAATTATTGATATGTTAAGTGGGTTTTTAATATGTTATAAGTGGGTTTTTAATTCCCTTTAATTATTGATATGTTAAGTGGGTATTTCATATGTTATAAGTGGGTTTTTAAGACATCTCATTTTGGTAACCCTTCATTATCCATGTATGTATTTCATAGCTACAAGTTTTATGTTTTTCAATTTCAGTGTTTATGTTATTTACTTTTTAAATTATAGTAAATTTTATGGATTTTGTCTTTTCACTTTAAGCATATGTAACTTTGAAGCAGTTTTCTTAGCAAACAATGTCGATGCCTTTGCAACAATGTACGTACTAAAATGATTCAACAGAATCAAATTCATCCTAAGACTTCCTCTTTACATTTTACTCACTGTAGAGTATAATTCATATCAATCAATTTATTACATTAAAAATTTGCTACTCAACTTTTCCTACTCCTTTACAACTTTTCTTACTTCTTTACATTATCAAACTGTTTCTACTCCTTAACAACACCAAACTTCACCAAATTGATTGCAATTCATATAAAAGAAACATTTAATAATTCAAATTTCAAAACGCTTCTCGTTCTAATTAAACTCACCATCTTTGCTAGTCTTTCAAATAGCCCGAATTATCAAAAAGAACCAAAACCTGCACACAAAATCAAATTCTCAGTCTTCCAAACAAGGTAGACAGTAACACAAACAACACCAACAATCTCACAAAACCAAGGTATCATCCATCCAAAAATAAATTAAAATATCGAGATCTAAAATCTAAAATCATATGATCAGCTATACATCTGCATTTCAATAATCTATACTATCATAAAGTTCTAAACATATCCCAGAAAAGAAAAAACATTCAACCCTTTTTGTTGAGCTTCATAACAATTATAATCATATTCATATTATCATCAATAACATAGAAAAGCGAAGAAATGAAGTACAAAAGCAATATCTAAGATAAAAAACCAGAAGAAACGAATAACGATCTACATCGATACAGATCTTAATGGAAGTAAATTGAGATAAACATAAATGAATCGCTAGAGGACAGGGAAGAAACGAACCTGAGAGAGAAAAAACCGAGATGAGCGGCAGCGAGAGAAAGAAAGAGATGAAGATTTTGAGAACTCTCTCTCGAATGAGAGGCACACAAAGGAGGATAAGCTTCTCGAGGAAGCTTTTCTATTTTCTATTTTTTTCCTCTGACTTTTCATTTGGACGGGATGAATACCACCAGAATATTCAGGTGGGAGGGTAATATTCAGGTCGATTTGTGTGGGTGGATAATTTTACGGGTCGGGTCGTAAACCGATTCCAGGTTGGGTCCATAATTGGTGTGGGTCCTATGACACGTGGCATTTTTTTACATGTGGCATGACACGTGGAATTTTGTGTCCATATGGCCTGCAAGTTAGGGGCAAAGTGGCAGTCCGTACAAACTTAAGGGTGCAAAGTAGCATTTATGTCCACATTGTTTTTGTAACCTAGGGAAAATACTCACAACCCTTTCAACTTTTAACCTAAAATAGCATTTTCATCCAGTTTTGGTCTTTTCTCCCTTGGCTAATTACTCAATAATCCTTATGTTCTATGTGGTTTGTGTTGGATTTATTGGGTTATAAAAGTAAATTTCGGTTTTGTTGACTATTTTTAAATGATTAACTATGTTCACACACATTAATTAGTGTGTTTTAATGGACCGTATTAATGATCAAGGACACTTGGTTAATTACTATCAAGGACAAATGATCCTTTATACACTTGCCTATCTTTTTGGGTTTTTTTTTTAAAAATAAAATTAGAAGAGTTATAAAAGGTCTTTTCTCCTTTGGCTAATTACTCAATAATCCTTATGATTTATGTGGTTTGTGTTGGATTTGTTGGGTTATAAAGGTAAATTTCGGTTTTGTTGACTATTTTTAAATCATTAACTATGTTCCCATATATTAATTAGTGTATTTTAATGGACCGTATTAATGATCAAGAACACTTGGTTAATTACTATCAAGGACAAATGATCCTTTATACACTTGCCTATCTTTTTGGGTGTTTTTTTAAAAAAAAAATAAGAAGAGTTATAAAAGGCTTTGTTTTGCTAAAACACAATTTTTATTCTATACTCATTTAACTCCATTAATAATGTGAAAATGAATAACCGGTTATTGGGTCTAAAATTCTAAATTCATTTGAGTCCAAATACGGTATGGTGTGTGAACAATATTTGCATTCATTAAACCAACTTAATGACCTTTAATTTTTCTCACAAGCGAGAAAACCGAAGTAACAAAAAATAGTGAAGCAAACACTATACATCTTGATTCATATTCATGTCTCTATCAGAAATCAGATACCAAACATTGTCCCAAACCCAATACTAGGAAAAGGTAATGGCAATGGTGGATCTCATATGAAATATGAAAAAAACTTTGCAACCAAACAATAAGGGCATTTGAATAGATCAAGAAACTCAAAAAGATAACCCAGTATTAGATACCTGAACTTTGCACCTTAATCTCTTGTTCTTAAATATGCCACAATCATAATGAAGCAATTAATTTCAACTGGATAGCAAATTAAAGAAGAAAGAAAAAAAAAGAACTATGCAGCTAAAAAGGAATAGGTGTTGTCAAATAGATAAAAAAGACTTGAGCGTGAAGAAAACTAAAAGAAACAACTAAAAACTAACTAGAAAAACATAAAAACAAGAGGAATCCACAATATTAATACTAGGTACAAATAACAAACTGCAGACTGTAGATTTCATCAGATAGCAAAAAGGGAACATCATGATTGTCTGCAAGCCTCATTAGCACCTCGGCATGCATTGAAACTCATTCTTGAAACACAACACCATCTAGCAGAGTATTGCAAAAGAATGTCCTTGGAAAAATTTCTGGGTTAAATTCATGGAATTAACCCCACAATACCAACTCATCTAACTGCACTGCTTTGGGTTCCATGCCAATCAACATAACATCTTGTTGATGACACAAACCCTAAGACCTAAAACTAAAACCTTTTCTTGGAAATCTAGCATGAAGAAAACTAAAGGAAACAACTAAAAACTAACTTGGAAAACATAAAAACATGAGGAAACATAAAAAAACGCAAACCCTAAGGCCTAAAACCACCATATCCAACCTCTTGCAACAGCTTCAACCTATCGCAGCCCCATTCCCAACCTCAGCATCCCTCCCATTCACATTCACATTCTCATCCTCCGTCTCAACCTGCTTCTCAATCCACCCATACACATTAACATCATTCAAGATGAAGTATGAGATACCAAACACTAAACTAGCATAGGTAGACAACGCCTTGTACTTGCCATGCTTGACACAAGCTATACCAAGGTAGTGGAGAAAGACTAGGGTGACCGGCAATTCACGCAGAGGCGTGATTAAGAGATCAGCACTCCAAAAGTAAGCAGCAACAAAGGCAAGACTCCATAGCCCCTCTATATCCGGTTCATTCTTGTTGAGGACCTCATGGATTAGTGGCAGCGACACCCCAAAATTGAAGCAGACTATGGCACTCAAAATGCATAGCCCCCGGGGAATAATCCTCTTCGGGTTATTTCCTCAAACTATAGAAATCCTTTGAATCATGATTCAAGAGAAACTTTGACCGTTAGACATAGTAGAATGCCAAACCCGGCCATAGTAAACCCTTTTCGGGTTGATTTGCCAGAAGGAGAAAACGAAAAAGGTTAATCCATCGAAAGGAATTCCTATAGTCGTTGTTTGTCATAAAAGTATATAGATCTCTAGATGTAGCACAAAGTGAGGAGGTACCATAGAACGATTGGGGTCAGAGGGAAATCACGTCCGAGGGAGATGAAGAGCTCAAAACTCCAAAAATAAAGAGCTACAAAACCTAACCCCTAGAGCCCATTCTCATCTGGGGGATTTTCATTAGATGCGTTGTGGAGTAGTGGCAGCGAAACCTCAAGTATGAAGGAGACGATAGCCATGAGGAGTCATACGCATCTCCGGAAAACCCTTTTCGGGTTGATCTACCAGTAGTTGAAAATGGAAAAGGAAAATCCACCGAGAGCTATGCCTATAGCCGATGTTTGCAGAAGGTGTAGAGAAACCGTAAATCTAAGAAAAAGAAGAGGAAACATCGTGGTGGAAAACAAAAGTAGATAAGCAAGAGCAAAATTCTGTAGGGTCTGAATTTGAAACTTACATTCTCTATATGTATGGTTATCTAAAATACTCTACTCATGTCATATAGTACCTTATGCTTTTTGAAGATATAGGAATTTGTTTATTAAGTTATGACCCACACCTCTATCCACACAATTTTTTCACTTTATTTCTTTATTAAGAAAAACAAATGATGGGTGTGGGTTTTTTTTTATTAATAAAAACAAGTGTCGACCCCAATTAAGCCATTATCACCCCCTTGTTAAAGAGAGTTATCATTATATATGTAAGATATGGTTCTCTTTGTAAAAAAATAAAAATAAAAATGAAAGGGTAAACTCTAGCTCTTTGCCTTTATAAAGGACTCGCTTTTTCCTAAATCCCATATCAGAGAAGAAAAAACATATCAACTGAAAGAAATAGACAACAACAAAATGGTTTTGGTGTTTGCCAAGGCTAAAACCTTTGTCTCCGAAACAATGCTTTTAATCCCGTTTGCCCGGAGGGCTACCGCTTGCTTCATTGGCACTTTGGCTCCAGTTAGTGCATTCTATTTTGCCCAACATTCCAGATTCCTCCTGAATCTGAGATCCAGAGACTTTTATACTTTTTGGAAATAGACCTTTATACTTTTAAAAGTATATAGATTAAGATAAAAGGAGAAAGGAAAGTAGAATTACCCAAAACTAGAAAATAGTGAGAGTAAAAAGGAATAGATCCAAGTACCAAACTAGTACGTGACATTATATATATATATATATATATATATATATCAGTCAATGGGTGACAATTGACAAAAGGAAGGATCTTGCACATGCAATATATCAATTATTATTATAGTTAAAGTTAAATAAATATGTGAAAATTTACGAGAAACACAATATATGTAGGTTAATTGCTTAGATAATGGTAGCTTAAAACATTAAACATCTTACTTTAATTACAAAAGAAATAGAAGATTTGCCTAAAAAAATTTACAAATTGAAGAAAGTAAACATATAAGTACATCTTTTCTTTCCTCTCTTTGTAATTATTATTGTTGTCCGATTGTGTCAAGGTGTTTTTATAATGATGAAGTGATGAAGATGTGAGAATTTTGGAGAGATTATTATAATTAAGCTAAGAGATACAAAAATGTAAGATTCACGAGATAAATCCAACTAAATTTTATAAAGATAATATTATATTATATTATTGTAAAATGAGTCTTATTAATTTTATTAGGATATAAATCCATTATAACGAATATTGATTTGACATGTAAACGAGCTAAACTACTCTAGACTCAATTTGATAAATATTTAAATTCAATTCTCAATTTGAAAATTAAGCTAAAATCTCTCCAAATAAGATTAACCTAAAATAACAACACTAACACTAGGAGAAGCCATGAGTAAAACAACCTTATGGAGCTCAAGAGGCCTAAAGAACTTTCACTACGTGGGCATATGCATTTATTGTTTCTTGTAGGAGTGAAAATTTTATTTGAAAATTTAGGGTCTAGGGTTTTTGCTAAAACTTGCTTTAGGGCTGACGTGGCCAGTAGAGCCTTAGCCTTTGCTTTTGTTTTTTTGTGTTGCCCCACCATCCAAGGGCTTGGTTTGATTTCATGCTATAGAAATCACAGTTCCTTTTGATTCATTCGATAAAATTGCAAGTTCACGGCAGGGACTCTGATTCATTCGATATATAGTATCTGCAGCTATATGCTCTTTTCAAGCAAAGCTTTCATTAGATCTACTTTTCCTTTTGCTGCAGTTCTCTTATGTTAACGTGCAAATATTGCCCTGAAGCCTTCATGGAGGATTAGAAATTGGAAATAAAGGAAAAAAAAAAACAAAAGGAATTGTGATTTTTATAGCATGAGAAACCACAACCCTTGGATGATGGTGTAACACAAAAAACCAAAAGCATGCACCAAACCCATTTTGTTGATGTCTATTTCTTTCAGTTGATATGTTTTCTTTCTCTGATATGGGATTTAGGAAAAAGCAAGGCATTTATAAAGGCAAAGAGCTAGAGTTTACACTTTCTTTTCTTTCTTTTTTTTTTTGACAAAGGGAACTATATCTAACTTATATAATGATAACTTCCTTTACCAAGGGGGTGACACGTGGGTTAGTTGGGGTCGACACTTGTCACCCCCAATGGTCACCTTATAATCGTCTTAAACTTGGGAAGAGGAGTCCGAATACAAAAAGAGCAAAGATTATAAAAAAAAATCAAAATGTTCCAATACTTTTAGGAAGTAGCAAAATTTGTACCCAAACCCAGAAACGAGATCATGAAGACTTTTGTTCATAAAATAAATAGCTAGAGAAAGTAGAAAACAGAAAAATAATATAAATAACTAGGTGAAACTAAAAACTGAAACTAAAAAACAGAAAGACAAAAATAAACCATATATAGGATTATCCTGCAAACTCATCCCCCTCAGAGACATAAACCTAAACCATAGGATGATCATGCAAACCTATCATCCTCATTCTCATTCTCAAGAGGCTCGAGCCAGAAAACTTTCAAATCATTGAACATAATGTAAGAGACAACAAAGAATATACCCAACCAAAGAGAGGCGTACTGGAATTGGCCGTGGATATAGTAGAAAGTGAGGAGGTACCGTAGAATGATTCAGGTCAGTGGGAAATCACATTAGGGGGAGATGAGAAGCTCAAAACACCAAAAATAAAGAGATACAAAACATAACCCCAAGAGCCCATTCTCATCTGGGGATTTTCATTGGCTGCGTTGTGGAGTAGTGGCAGCGAAACTCCAACTATGTAGGAGACGATAACAATGAGGAGTTGTACGCCTCTCCGGAAAACCCTTCTCAAGTTGATCTACTAGTAGTTGAAAATGAAAAAGGAAAATCCACTGAAAGCCATGCCTATAGCCGATGTCTGGCAGAAGGTGTAGGGAAACCGTAAACCTAAAAAAAGACGAGGAAATATCGTGGTGGAAAAAACATCTGGAAACAACAAAAACAAGCTACAGGAATGCTAGGGTCTAACTGAGCCAATAAATAATAGGCTTTGGGGCTTAAAGACTTGGGCAAAGATGTCGATGTTGTCGATGCAATTCATTATACGCAATTAGGAAACCACCAGACCAAAATCCTAAGGTCTAAAACCAGCTTCTCCAACCTCTTGGAGGAGCTTCATCCCTATTCACAGCCCCTTCCTCAGCATCCCCATTCACATTCCCACCATCTCAGCCTTCTCAACCCAGCCATAAATTTTAACATCATTTAGGAGAAAGTAAGAGAAACAAAATCCTAAACCCATATAGGTAGACACCTTCTTATACTTGCCATACATGACAAACAAAGAGCCAAGATACCGTAGAAACAAAAACCATCAACACTCCAAACAAAAACCACAACAAACACAAGGCTCAATAGACCCTTCTCATCATCTTCGTTCTTGTTGAGCGCCACATGATTCAGTGGGAGTGAGACTCCAAAAGCAAAGCAGAACATGGGATAAAAAGGCGCAACCACCATTTAAAGACCCTCTTAGGGTCGATCTCCCAACTCCAGTACATGAAACCGAAGCTCACTGTACCAAAAAACGTCCCAAAGGCCAATGACTGCCACAAAGCATAGAAGTCCCTTGAATCGATTCAAGAGAAATCTTGAACGTTGAGCATAATAAAATGCCCAACCTAGAGAGAGGCTTCCGGTAAGGCAAGCAGTCACCCTCCGACCGAAAGTCATGCCTATAGCCGATGTTTGCCAGAAGGTTTAAAGAAACCGTAAACCTAAGAAAAAGATGAGGAAATATTGTGGTTGAAAATTCAAATAGATAAGTAAGAGCAAAATTCTGTAGAGAAACCATGGTTGCCTAAAATACTCTACTCATGTCATATACCTTATGCTTTTTGAAGATATCATGGAATTTGTTCCTAAGTTATGACCCACACCTTTAACCACACAATTTTTTGCTTTATTTCTCTATAAAGAAAAACAAATGATGGTTGTGGGGGTTTTTTTTTTTCTTTTTTGTTTTTTTAGATGGGTGTGGTTGAAAATGGAAAATATTGGGTAAAAAGTTCCAAAATCGAGTCAATTCGGGGCTAACTGTCACTTTAAGGCTAAACCTTTTGGATAGTGGAGTATATGCGCAGTTAACCTTAGTAGAAAGCTGATGTGGTGCATTAATTAGCCTTAATTATTTTCTTATATTTCTTTAAATTGTTTTTAGTTTACTATTTGATATTTAAAAGCAAAAGAATAAGGAAGAAAACAAATAATTGAAATAATTAAGATAATAATTAAAAACAAAAGAAGAAAACCGTTGAGTTTTTTTTTTTATTTCCTTTTTCATAATTAATGCCTCATGAAGTGATCCAAGTGAGAGATTATTCTTATTTCTTGGGTAGAAATAAGTTAGGATCAACTTGTTTTGAAGATTTGAGCTTGGGGAGAGCTCATTGTAAAAGGCTTGGTGGAAGCTACGATTTCACTGTTTTAGTGAAGTCTTTGAAAAAATCCTTGATTGGGGAGATCAAGGTAGAGGACGTAGGTATTGGGATACCGAACCTCTATAAATTGTGAGTGTTTACTTTCTCTAAAACCTCCTTTTACATTGTGTTTCAATTTCCTCAATTTTTATCTTGAAAATTCATCTATTTCATCTACACTTTCTACCCAACTTCGCAAAGTTCTTGAGGTTGGCATAGATTGTTTAAAAGTGCTATTTACCCCCCCCCCCCCCCCCCCGTCTAGCATCTTATCAAGGGCCTAACAATTGGTATCAGAGCCTAACCCATTTTTAAGTCTTAAAATCCTTGGGAAAGATCCAATTAATGGCATCTACAAACGACTTGCCCATGGAAGGTCTATCCATCAATACGCAACCACTTTTTGATGGAAACAACTATCGATTTTGGGCAAATAGAATGAAGGCATTCATGAGAGCAAATGATCTTGCTATGTGGGATGTGATTGAAGAATGTCCATCCATCCCAACAATGCTTAATGCTACTACTCATGAGCCAATAGCCAAGGCAAAAAGAGATTGGAGTGAAAGTGATATAAAAAAGGTACAAGTCAACTACAAAGCTATTAATACTTTACATTGTGCACTCACTATTTCCGAATATAATAGAATATCTACTTGTGAAAGTGCTAAAGAAATTTGGGATAAGTTGAAAGTGACTCATGAAGGAACTTCACAAGTAAAGGAGTCAAAGTTCACCATTCTTACTCACCAATATGAGATGTTCAAGATGGAATCCGATGAAAGCATCTCCAAGATGTTTGAAAGATTCAACAATATTTGTAGCCAATTGAAGCATCTCAGCAAAGATATTCCGGAGAATAAAAAAGTGAAGAAAATCCTTAGAAGTTTGCCCAAAACTTGGAAAGCTAAAGTAACCGCTATTGAGGAAGCTAAGAACTTGAATGAAATATCTTTGGGTACTCTTTGTGGCTCTCTCCTCACTTTTAAGATAAAATTGAAAGAGGAAGAGAAGAAAGAGAATAAGGAGGCTAAGGAAAAGAAGAAAAATCTAGCCTTGAAAATGAGTGTCATTGATGAGAATTCCGGAAATATATCTAGTGGTGAAGATGAGGAAGTTGACATGCTTACCAAAAAGTTTAAAAGATTCATGGGAAGCAATAGGCAATGAAGAAAGAGCTACAAGAAAGATCAAAGCTCATCTTGGAAAGGCAAGAACAAGCATGAGTCCAACAAAGGTTAAAAAATATTGTGCTATGAATGCAAGAAGTCGGGTCACTACAAATATGAGTGTCCATTGCTCAAAGAGGGACTTTCAAAGAAGGACAAGAGGAAAAAGAAGAAAATGGTGGATAAATCTTATGATAGTGAATCTTCATCATTGGATAGTGATCAAAGTGAGATGGGAGAAAGAGCCAACCTTTGCTTGATGGCAAAAGAGGATGAGATTGAAATAACTCCCACTTTACCAATTATTTGTGATGATTATGAGGATGATGTTGATGATTATGAATGTTTGCTTCATGAATTTAAAGATCTTGCTATTAAATACAAGAAATTAAAAAAAGAAGCAAATTGTTTGAATAATGAGCTTGCTAAGATTAAATTGAATATCTTGATGTATTTGAGCATAGAAACTTGCTTCAAGTTGAGATAGAGCATGCTAAAAATGATTATGTTGATTTAGAGAGTAGAAATGTTGCTTTACAAATGACTATTGATGATCTAACTCTCAAATTGACTAATGAAAGAAAGATAAACCTAAAAGAAATGCATCTGCTAAAAAAAGATATTATGGATATAATGCTTATCGTTATGTATGTGGAAAGAAGGGGCATCTTTCCTATGATTGCTATCATAATGAGAGAAACTCTCCCAAAACCAAATTGGTTTGGGTGCCTAAAGGTTCTCATATGCCTACTAACCCCCAAGGACCCATCAAAATATGGGTACCTAAAAATCAAACTTGAAAAGTTGTGGATTTAGGTTGAACAAGAGGGAAATGACCAAATATTAAAGGTTCAACCCAAGGAAATAGCCATGAGGCTTTGTACATGGCTATTCGATCAAATATTAAAGGCTCAACCCAAGGAAATAGCCATGAGGCTTTGTACATGGCTATTCAACGAACATGAATGGAAAAGCTTGATTGAATGAAAGTGGAAGTGTTTCATTTGGTGACAACTCCAAAGGGTTCATCCAAGGAATTGGAACCATAGGTAACACATATAAAAGCTATATCAAACATACTTTATTAATTAAAGAATTGAAGAATGTTTTGTAGTCATGAGACTTAAATGAGTTTTTTTACCAAAGTACTATGTTTTTATAACTTATTTCCCAAAATAATATAGTTTAAAACTTATTTCCCATTTTATAACAATTTTTGCCATGTCATTATCTATGTTTTTTTTTTATCTTTTAAAGAAAAATAAAAAAGAGTTAAAAATAAATGCAATGGAAAAGATTACTACCCTAATTACTTGAGTTACCCTAATTACATGAGTTTTTCTCAATTTCAAAAGGCTGCAGGAACTTTTCTTTCGTTCTCTTCATCTTCAAATAACCATCTCCTAGAAAAATGAAAAAAAAAAAGTCTCTTGCAATATTTTTCTCTTTTTCATATATGGATACGGATATTGATAAAACTACTATGTTCATGGGTATGATGAGATCTTCCAGCATAATATGAACACAGTCCATTACCCATATTGTTCTAAGGGGGAGAAGGTTATGTATCTGATAAAGAATTCAGGTGGGGTGCATACATATAATTCTGATCTTAATTTTTTCCCCCAACTTATATGTTATTTAGAATAAATTTACTTATTTGATTTTAATAGATTGGGTATATATTTTGAGTTTGTATTCGACCTTGATGTTTTGAATTTTGAGTTCAATAATCGAATCAATGAATCCTAAATTTGTTGCAAGGATTTCTGCTAAGAGGATTTGGTAAAATATTTCTACAAAAGAATTAGAGAAAATAATCATACATATGTTATCAAAACTTGAAACAACGAGGGATGGAGAATTTTGAGAAGTACGGAGCAGATGAGAAGGAAATTTTTTGGGTTCATCCAAATTCTGAATTGATTTGATTTTCTTTAAACAACGGTTTATCATCTTTTTTGGTTGGTGACTTTCTTTTTATTTTTTTTTAAAATTTTTTTCTTTTAAAAATATGACATGGACAATGACATGGCAAAAAATATTATAGAATGTGAAATAAGTTTAAACCTATTATACTTTGGGAAATAAGTTTTAAAATCACTATACTTTAGTAAAAAACTCGACTTAAATGGTTTATCAATTGATTTACTCCATAATTTTTGTGATCTTAATTGATATACTCTTTAATTGTTTATATGAATGATCTTTATGTGCTTATATTGTCATTTGCATGATCCTATTAATTTGTTAAATTTAGTACTTCTTAATTAATAGCCTTTGTTTTATTCTTTAAATTAGCATTTTTGGACAAGGCAGTTTCATTCTTCAACCCTCCTCTATTGTGGTGGGTTGAATCTCATTGTTTGAACTAGAAAGAAAGTTTTGCAGAAAAAAAAAAAAAAAAAAAAAAAAAAAAAGGCTACTCCAAAGAAAGTGGTGGACACGAATGGGTCAATTTTATTTCAGTCTTTGTTTTATTCAAAACTCACCGTTTTGACTTGCATTAAAACTCATTATTTATCGAGACAGCTTGCTTTTTCTCTCAAAAAGGTTTAGACCTCTTTATCTCTCAAAATCTTGAGTTTCTGTGATTTTGAAGGGTGAAGAAGATGAAAGTGAACCTTTGGACAGAGATTTCAAATCTGAGTTTTCAACACAATCAGAGTTCCTATATATATCTAGTAATGGACTTACTTTTAGGTAGATATGAAATTGAAAAGATGTTTCCTTGCCTATTTATTTCTTGCAGAATATTTTTGAATGGAACAGAAGATAAATTACTGAAACATTAGGAAGTCTGTTTTAAGATGATCAAAGAATGATGAATTGACTTATTCTTTGCAGAGGCTGTAAAGGAGTTGAGTGATATGACTCTAGTGATTCTTACACTGCACAAATTGATTCCAGTTTGACCTATGAAATTGACCAGCACTCATTTGATAAAGATGCAATGCTATGTATGTACATATTTCTTAGTATCCCCGTGCAAGGACTATAATTATATTTCAGTACTCTACAGAATAGTGGTTGAAATACTTTTAATGAACTTGATAATCTTCATATATACTTCATGTTTCTTAATATGGTCTTAATAGTTAATAGTCATTTACATGTTTCATTTCATACTTCATGCCATCGAAGCTCATTACTCCCTGCATTTCTATTTAATTGTCCATTTTTAGTTAAACAATTAACTTCAGCTTTGACTATTTTTTTTTTAAAATATAAATCAAAATAGAAATTTAAAATAATACTCATAAATTTTGGAACGCAAGCTTTTTAAGATATATTTTTTTGAAATTTTAGTTCCATATATTTTTCTTTTAAGTCAAAGTTGAAGTTGTTGGACCAAAAGGGGCTTAATTAAATAGGAACGGAGGGAGTATTTCATACTTCATGCCACGTACGGAAGCTTATTATCAGCTCATTTGCTCTCTTAATTGTGTAATTGATATTTTTTGAAGTGTGTAATTGACAATTTTCAAAGTTTAAAAGATAATTTGTCCATTTCTTACAAGTGATCAGAAACTCAATTGATAGTAACTATATATTAATAGAAAAGAGAGTTTTGATATTTTTGGTATAATTCAGATTTCTATTTTTTTCAATAAGTCTTATGCAAATCCTAGCTAGACTTTTTTTTTTTGGAAATATACAGAAATCAGTCAATCACAATTTAATTCCAGAATTTTGGAGGATAAAAAAATCAGGAAATTAATAAGTTGGGACTAGGGCGAGAATCAGTCGTTTCATCTATTTGCAGCAGTCCAAATCAAAATTCAAAGCAAAAGAATCAGAGTTTATCTTTCTTGTTCTTGGAGGAAAATCGCGGGACACTTTAAAATCTGCCATGATGATCCATGAAGCTCCAGTTTGTCTACCTCTATTTTGGAGACATGATCCTCCACCACAAGGTGCACCGTGCACTTGCTCTTTCTCTCTTGTGTTTGCCGAATATGATGCTCGATACCATAAAGCCTGCAATTTTACACTCATCCAATTCTGTTTGCAAAACCTAATATAGGGGTTTTCTGTTTCTTTCTGTTTTGTGTGTGTGTATATATATATATGTCATAATTTCTTTCAATGGAAAATGCCCAAATCTATAATTTACCCTAAATTAAAGAACAATTAGGTGAAGTCGCTCCCTTGATATAAATTGATGTGTGTGTCATGCAGGAACGGCGGCCCACGGCTGGTCATTAGCCGGCGTTTTTTTTTCTGGTTCATGGTGTTTTCCTATTCTATTCAGACACGATGCCGCACCCCTCATCGCTTTTGCAATACTCATTTGGATCTTCTCTTGTTCGGCCCTGTTATACTATGCACATCAACTTGGTCGATGTTCTAGACCAGTTCTGGTTGGGTGGCGTTTCAAAATTGGAATGGATTTGATAGCTCTATTGTTTGCGTTGCCTATTCGACTGCTATATCCCTGGAATTTCGACATTATTCATTCTCCGAGTCACTCTCCCTTGGGTTTCGACATGTATGTTTCTCTGTCTGTCTTGATTGGTTTCGAATTATGCAACTTCGATTTAAACCCCGGGATATGAGCTTCCTAGATGCCATGCTCCATGTGTCTATCCAGATTTTAGTCAGCCTTAGTGGTGGAGGCCCTGGTGTTTACATCCCAATTCTGCTGCTTTGTGCTGTTATTTCTTTGTTTCGCTTCTGCTTTCATCCTGCTTCCAAGGGTGGCCACTTTCTAAAAGACAAAGAGCCTGATGTGTATCCATCTGATGTGGCCGAAATCTGGGCCTGCTTCGGCTTTTTTTTCTCTGCTTTTGGGGTTTTCCTTCTTTGTTCTCTATTATTCAGTGATACCATCGGCTATTTCTTTGCAGTAATCACTGGGATTTTCACTTGTGAGTTCATGTTATACCGTGCACTCTATAGTCCACGTTCTAAACCAATTTGGGTTGGGTGGCCTTTAAAACTTGTAATGGATTTGATAACTCTATTGCTTGCTTTGCCTATCCGACTGCTATATTCTTCGGAAGACGATAATTGGCCTCCTCTGGGTTCCTTGATTAATCTTACCATCTATGCCCATACACTTATGCAAGTTCGATTTAAACCCCGTGATATGAGCTTCCTAGATCTCTTGCTGCACGTTTCTATGGAGATTTTAGTCTGCGGTAGCGGTGAAGGCCCTAGTGTTTACAATCCGATTCTGCTGCTTTGTGCTCTTATTTTTGTGTTTCGCATCTGTTTTCATTTTATTTTTGTGAGGGTGGACACGTTCAAGAAGATAAAGAGGATGTTGTTCTCTTGGTTAGCTCTGAAGTCTGATCAGGGTTCTTCCAATGCGACTCCATCCAAGTCAGTACATAGTATCCTGGTGTAAGGACTAGAATTATATTACTGTACTGAATACTGGTTGAAGTACTTTTAATATGAACTCACTAGTCTTTTTGTTGAGTTGATAATAGTTTGTTTAAAATTTATTTGTTGATTCCATCTTTGTTGGGTTATTGATCATCCATTAGCATCTTTTGCCATTAGATAGATTGTTTTGTTTCATGACTAGTTTATTTGGATTTACACATCCATGCAACTTTTCAAAATGGTTCTGGTGTCATGAAATGGATGCAGAAAGACATATATATGCACATGTTGACTGAGCCATCAATGATTTTATCCTGATCAGAAGGTTGATGGCTAGGATGTGAACTTAGTTAACTCTATGTTAGAACAGAAAGTTCATTATCTATCATATTATTACATTTCACTTCTCATATTTTGGACCTTTCTGCCTTGGCTTTCACAATTCGCATTGCCATGTTTCGTTCGTTTAATACTTATTATCAGCTCATTTGCAAGTGTGTAATTGACAATTTTCAAAATTTATAATTTGTTCATGTTTTACAAGTTTTTTTTTTTTTTTGGGCCACATCATTTTTTACAAGTTCAGTAAACCCAATTATTTAAATATTAGTAGAAAATAGAGTTTTCAGGATGGCAGTGGTTTAATTAGATATCTATAAATTAAATATATTTCTTATTTTGCTACATTTTTTTGATTTTTTTTGCTACATTAAATATATTTCTTATGTACTACCGCAATTTTAAAACTTCTGATTTTAATAAAATACAATGCCGATTAGGAATGTTGGATTTAATAAGGATATGATTATTGTAGATCATATAAATATATTTGTGCCATCACGAAAATCAGGAAATTATTTATTTATTTATCTTTTTTTTTTGTCTTTCCGCGATCCACATCAAAGAATTCAAAACAAAAAGAATCTGGAAAATCGTGGGACACCCAAAGGCAAAGGCCAAAATCTGCCATGATGATCCATGAAGCTCCAGTTTCTCTATTATCATGGAAAGCTCCTCCACAAGGTCCACTTCCTGATCTTTCTCCCTCTTTTTTATGTGTTTCCCGAATAAATCCTGCTATTTAATTACACTGATCCGATTCTGTTTGCAAAACCTAATATATGGGATGGGCGTTTTCAGTTTCCTTGCGTTTTGTCTAATATATATAGTCAGAATTTGTTTGAATGGAAAATGCCCAAATCTATAATTTACCCTAAACAACAATTAGGTCAAGTTGCTCTCTCGTGATATTAATTGATGTGTGTGTGATGCAGGAACGGCGGCCAGCAACTGGGTTGCCGCCGGCCTTTTGTTTTCTTCTTCAGGGTTTTGTGCTATTCTACTCAGACAAGCGGAGGAGGAGTACGCACTCTTCATCTGGTCTGCAGGTATAATTTGGATGGTCTCTAGTCCGGCCCTTTTATACTATGCACATCAACATGGTCGATGTTCTAGACCAATTTTGGTTGGGTGGCGTTTCAAACTTGGAATGGATTTGATAGCTCTTTTGCTTGCTCTGCCTATTCGATTGCTATTTCCTTGGAATTTCGACATTATTCATTCTCCCAGACACTCTCCCTTGGGTTTCGACATGTATGTTTCTCTGTTTGTCTTGATTGGTCTTACCGTCTTTGCCCATTCACTTATGCAACTTCGATTTAGACTCCTTGACATGAGCTTCCTAGATGCCATGCTGCATGTGTCTATCGAGAATTTAGTCTGCCTTAGTGGCGGGGGCCCTGGTGTTTACATCCCAATTCTGCTGCTTTGTGCTGTTATTTCTTTGTTTCGCTTCTGCTTTCATCCCGGTCCTGCTTCCAAGGGTGGCCACGAGAAAGAGCCCGATGTGCATATATCTGGGGCTGCTATAAACTGGGCCTGCTACGGCTCTTTTGCCTCTGTTTGTGGAGTTATCTATCCTTGCTATCTGTTATTCAGTGATACCATCGGCTGTTTCTTTGCAATAGTCACTGCGATTTTCACTTGTGGGTTCTTGTTACTCCATGCACTCTATAGTCCACGTTCTAAACCAATATGGGTTGGGTGGCCTTTAAAACTTGGAATGGATTTGATAATTCTATTGCTTGCTTTGCTTATCCGACCGCATTATTCTTCTGATAATGCTCCTCCTCTGTTTACCTTGATTCTTCTTACCATCTATGCCCATTCACTTATGCGACTTCGATTTAAACCCCGTGATATGAACCTCCTAGTGTTTATGGAGATTTTAGTCTGCGAATGCCCTAGTGTTTACATCCCAATTCTATTGCTTTGTGCTCTTATTTTTGTGTTTCGCATCTGTTATCATTTTCATCTTGTAAGGGAAGACACATCCAAGAAGACAAACAAGGATGATCATCTCTTGGTTTGCACTCAAGTCTGATCAATGCGTCTCCATACAAGTCAGTACATTGTATCCCGGTGTAAGGACTATAATTGTATTACTATGCTGAAATACTGGTTGAAATACTTTTAATGAATTTAGTAGTCTTTTTGTTGTGTTAATATATTAGTGTGTTTAAAATTTATTTGTTGATTCTTTGTTGGGTTATTCATTACCATCTTTTGCCATTAGTTAGTTTGTTTTGCTTTATGACTAGTTTATTTGGATTTAAACATCCATGGCACTTTTCAAAATGGTTCTGGTGTCATGAAATGCATCCAGAAAGACATATGGCATGCATGTAATTTGACTGAGCCATCAATGATTTTATATCCTGAGAAGGTTTGATGGCTAGGATGTCAACTTAGGCAAATCTATGTTAGAACAGGGAGTCAATTTTTTACTATTGGTTGGTGATTGAACCTTATATACTTTGGTCGATTTTTAGTGGAGTTATATGTTTTTTTTTTTTTTTAATTTGTGTTGGATTAAGACATAGTAGCCCAAATCCATGTGGATTAAGATAATGCTGGGAAAATTGTAATCGCACTTGTGCCTTTTGCGTGATATTTGATGATCGTTTTGCAATGAAATTGTAGTCTTGTGGGTATAAGCAAAACTTATATATAATTAGTATTAACAATGTTTTACACAATTTGAATGTAATCCTTTGTTCTATATTTAAAGGGTAAAGGTTTCTCATTGTGATGATTATATATATAGCTAGAGAGAAGAGAAATGATATTGCTTCTGGTCTTATAGAGAGGGACTTGACTAAAGAAGCTGACTTGGTTAGTTCACTTAGAGGTTTGTATATACGCATCCTTGCTGGGTTCATCGATGCCCCTGAAATCGGTCTACATTTTTCACCAAAATCCAAAACAAGATTCATATATTCTTGATTAATATTAATTAGTCATAAGAAGAAGAAGCAAATATGAAAATTACCCAGCAATATGAAGACGTTTAATACTATTGTCATTCCAACGGCAATTCCAGCAAGTTCCCCAATCTGCATAATTTAGACTTCAAAACTATATATATTATAAGTATAATATATATGTATGATCTAATTTGAGTAAATTAATTGCAAATTAATGTTAGTGACAGCTTGACTATCTGTGGCAACCCCCGATATGACGAACATCAAGAGAAAGGAAATGACGAAATCTACATAGCTTGCCCCTGTCCATGTTGAATTTTATTTCTTCATATCCCTGCCCCTGTCCATGTTGAAATCTACATACTACTAGAATTATATTTTACTCCACTGAATAGTGGTTGAAATACTTTTAATGTACTCAATAGTCTTCATACTTCATGTTTTTTAATGGTCCCTTAATAGTGCATCTGAACATTTGACTCAATGTCAAGCCGCATGCTCCCTGAACCGCAAGGTTTCAAGTTTAAATATCATTGTACATATGTGTGTGGGTTTTGTAAAGTTATATGTTGGTTTTGTTGGTTGGTTATGATATTCATTATCTTAGTTTGTTTGTTTGGTCATTTCTTATGAAATGATTGAATTTTATAATGAATTATTTGATTATAATTAGATTTGAAGTTATATCTTTCTAAAACAAAAATGTCTAATTAATAGTCATTGACATGTCTCATTTCATACTTCATGCCATGGAAGCTTATTATTTCTTATTGAATACTTCATCCCATGGAAGCTTATTATCACCTCATTTGCTCTGTTAAGTGTGTAATTGATCATTTTTAAAGTGTGTAATTGACAATTTTTGAAGTTTAAAAGATAATTTGTTCAATTTCTTACAAGTTCAGAACCCCAATTTTATAGTATTATAATTAGTAGAAAGAGAGAGTTTTCGGCTCTAATTCCTTATAAAGTGATGAATCTTGTAATAATCTCCGCATTGTTCATGTATTTGCTAGCTGACAAACTGCTAAAACACTGATAATTAATCCTGTTTTCAAGTGCCACAAATGCTGTAGTTTTGTTGCCAGGAATAAAATGATCTGACAAGAACTTTTTACTTAATTTACGAAATTTATCAACGTTTTAATTTAAAAAATGAATTAATCTTATGTGCTACTACAATTTTAAAACTTTTAATTTTAATAAAACTTATCCAATGCCCGATTAGGAATGTTGGATTAAGAATATGATTATTGTAGATTAGCATCAAGATGAAAATCAGGCAATTAATAAGTTGGGATTAGGACGAGAATCAGTCGTTTTTTCGTCTTTCCGCGGTCCAAATCAAAAAGTTCAAAACAAGGGTTTATCTTTCTTGTTGTTGGAGTAAAATCGTGGGACACCCAAAATCTGCCATGATGATCCATGAAGCTCCAGTTTCTCTATTATCATGGAAATCTCCTCCACGAGGTCAACTTCCTGATCTTTCTCCCTCTCTTTTATGTGTCCCGAATAAAGCCTGCAATTTTAATTACACTGATCCGATTCTGATTGCAAACCCTAATATATGGGATGGGGGTTTTCTGTTTCCTTGCGTTTTGTATATATAGTCAGAATTTGTTTGAATGGAAAATGCCCAAATCTATAATTTACCCTAAACAACAATTAGGTCAAGTTGCTCACTGTGATATTAATTGATGTGTGTGTGATGCAGGAACGGCGGCCCGCGGCTGGGTTGCCGCCGGCATCTTTTTTTCTGGTCAAGGGTTAGTGTTTATTGCTATTGTACTCAGATACAGTATCGCACTCCCCATCTGGTCCGCAGGATTCATAATTTGGGTGGTCTCTTGTCCGGTCCTTTTATACTATGCACATCAACACGGTCGATGTTCTAGACCAGTTCTGGTTGGGTGGCGTTTCAAACTTGGAATGGACTTGATAGCTCTATTGCTTGCTTTGCCTATTCGATTGCTATTTCCTTGGAATTTCGACATTATTCATTCTCCGAGTCAGTCTCCCTTTGGTTTCCAAATGTTTGCTTCTCTGTCTTTCTTGATTTGTCTCACCATCTTTGCCCATTCACTTATGAAACTTGGATTTAAACTCCTGGATATGAGCTTCCTAGATGCCATGCTCCATGTGTCTATGCAGACTTTAGTCTGCCTTAGTGGCGGAGGCCCTGGTGTTTACATCCCAATTCTGCTGCTTTGTGCTGTTATTTCTTTGTTTCGCTACTGTTATCATCCTGGTCACGGCAAAGAGCCCAATGTGTATCCATCTGAGGCGGCTGTAAACTGGGCCATTTCGGGCTCTTTTTGCTCTGTTTTGGGGGTTCTCTGTCCTTGTTATCTATTATTCAGTGATACCCTCGGCTGTTTCTTTGCAATAATCACTGCGATTTTCACTTGTGTGTTCTTGTTAGTCCATGCACTCTATAATCCACGTTCTAAACCAATTTGGATTGGGTGGCCTTTAAAACTTGGAATGGATTTGATAATTCTATTGCTTGCTTTGCCTATTCCACTGCTGGATTTCCGACTGCTATATTCTTTGGACGACAATTCTCCTCCTCTGGTTGTCTTGATTCTTCTTACCATCTATGCCCATTCACTTATTCAAGTTCGATTTAAACCCCGTGATATGAGCTTCCTAGATCTCTTGCTGCACGTTTCTATGGAGATTTTAGTCTGCGTTAGTGGTGAAGGCCCTAGTGTTTACATTCCAATTCTGCTGCTTTGTGCTCTTATTTTTTTGGTTCGCATCTGTTATCATTATTATCTTGTAATGGAGGACGAGTCCAAGAAGACAAACAAGGATGATGATCTTCTCTTGGTTTGCTCTCAAGTCTGATCAATGCGACTCCATCCAAGTCGGTGCATTGTATTCCGGTGTAAGGACTTGAAATTATAGTACTGTACTGAATATATACTGGTTGAAATACTTTTAATATTGAACTTACTAGTCTTTTTTCTTGTGTTAATATTAGTGTGTTTAAAATTTATTTGTTGATTCTTTGTTGGTTATTGATTCATTATACCATCTTTTACCATTACTTAGTTTGTTCTGCTTTATGGCTATAGTTTATTTGGATTTAAACATCATGGCACTTTTCAAAATGGTTCAGCTGGGTGTCATGAAATGCATCCAGAAAGACATGCATATGCATGTAATTAATTTGACTGAGCCATCAATGATTTTATATCTTTGGATTCAACTTAGGCAAAATCTATATTAGAACAGAGTCAGTTTTTTACTAGGTGATTTAATAAGTTGATATACTTTGGTCAATTTTTAGTGGAGTTATATGTTTTTTTTTCTTTTAAACTTGTTGGATTAAGATATAGTAGCCCAAATCCATGTGGATTAAGATAATGCTGGTAAAATTGTAATTTGATGATCGTTTTTGCAATAAAAAGGGTAGTCCATGGCTATAAAATAAAGCAAACTATAGAATTAGCATTAACAATGCTTTACACAATTTGAATTTAATCCTAGGTACTATATTTAAAGGGTAAAGGTTTCTCATTGTGATAATTATATAGCTGTAGCTAGAGAGAAATGATATTGCTTCTGGTCTTGGAGAGGGACTTGACTAAGGAAGCTGACTTGGTTAGCTCACTTAGAGGTTTGTCAGTAAACCTAATCAAATTATAAGCAAAACCACCCAAAATGGTGCCCAAGATTGGTCCAACCACGTAAACCCATACCCCCTTGTATATACGCATCACTAGAGCCGGTCCTATGCTCCTTGCTGGGTTCATCGATGCCCCCGAAATCGGTCTACAATATTTCACCAAAATCCAAAATAAATATCATATACAGTAAAACTTCCATAAATTAATACTCGTTAAATTAATAATCTCTCTAAAATAATATTTTACTCCGGTTCCAACTTGGGTCAGTTATAAAAATTAATAATTTCGATAAATTAATAAGATAATAATTTTTATAAAAATCCTTATACATATATATAGTCCTATCAATATTATAAATTAATAATTCTCTAAAATTTACATATATATCTAAGACAATTTAGTAAAACATGAATCTATTGTAATGAACATAATTTCATTTATAACTAGTACAATGAACATGACTAGTATTAAAATTTATTTAATTAGTCAATAGTTTGAATACTTAAAACAATGAATATATATTTATGTATATTAGTTATATTTATTTATATAATCAAATTTATATTATGGAATAAAAAAAACTCTTTAAATTAATATTTTATTAATTTATTGATTAATTAATAACTCTCTAAATTAAAAAAATTTCATGGTCCTAACATTATTAATTTATAGAAGTTTTCCTTGTATACTTGATTAATTAATTAGACATACGAAGAAGAAGCAATTACGAAAATTACCCAGCAACGAAGACGTTTATTACTATTGTCATTCCAACGGCAATTCCAGCAAGTTCTCCAACCTGCATAATTTATAAGACTTTAGAACTATATAATATAATATAATTTATAAGATCTAATTTGAGTAAATTAATTGTAAATTAATGTTACTAACAGCTCGACTATCTGTGGCAACGCCCGATACGACGAACATCAAGAGAAAGGAAATGATGATCTCAATGACTAGTGAGCGACTATGGGATCCAACGGGTACCGTTCCGTAGTAGGCCTCTGGTTTTACGTCAAAAATTAGACATAAGGTTCCACTTGCTAGAATTGATCCTAAAAATTGTGCCACCATATAAATTGGTACCTGCAAATTAAAGGTCAAGACTCGAGAGTCAATTTTGATTGGCACATTAATACATCTTAATCTTAATACTAAATTAGTTTAAGATTTATATCTTCGTCATCACACATCTGATCTGATGGTAGAGCGTTAAACTCTTAATTTCAGACTTTCAAAAACTAAGAACCTCAAGTATAACAAAAAAAAAATCAAAATCTCTTTTTATATGAACTTTAATTAAGGAAGTAAAGAAAACCCTTTACATGTTTGAGAGGGAAATGCCTAAAAATGGCGAAAGTGATGGTGACGGCGGGATTAAAATGAGCACCAGAAATGTGGCCAACGGAGTAAATCATGACCATGACAATGAGACCCCAAACTACACAAATTCCAGGAAATGTAATAGTTTCGCCATACATCTTATTCACAACAACCGAACCACAGCCTGCAAATATTACGAAATAAGTTCCAATGATCTCTGCAATTACCTAAAAAAAAGAGAAAGGGATCAAGTAATTAATTTAATTACTTTGATTAATTAATTAATGTTGCAAAAAAAATTATAAAGAAAATAAGACACAATTAATTACCTTTTGCAAAAGTTGAACTGCCTCTGGTGAATAGCACAGGTTATGGGCTGTTGATGGTGATGATGACGACTCTCCTTTGGCCTTACCTTTCTCCATTTCTGAAATTTCTTTGGAAGACATATTATATATATAATTTTAGGCTAGCTAAAATAATTAGTAACTAATCAAGATTCAAGAGTATGCCCTGTTTTTTATTTTCTTATTCTTTTTGTTAAATGTTTATCAAGAATCAAGTTGACAAAACCAACTATTAATTCCTTTAAGATTAAAAAGCTTTCACTTGTGTGTTTTTTTTGGCTTTTTTTTCTTTTAGGTATATAATTTATTTACACGTTTATTTCATAATTTTCTCGTGTAATTGTAAAACAATTTTTTTTTTTTTTTTTTGGTTGAGGGAATGTAATGGTATAACTTTAATATATTGGAAATTTGTGGCTAAGCTGCTTTCGAGCAAGGTTAGTGGAGATCAGCGTTTTGAGCACAATCCTTTAGACGTTTTTTATTCCCAAAACAGAAATAACTGTCATAGTCTTTCCTTATACAGTTATACATTTCCTTTATAGGGAGAAACATTTGCCTAGTAACAAGATTGGGCCGACTATTTGTAATTGTTCCTTCAAAGACCATATATTGTCTGGGCCTCTTGTTGGGACATATTTAGCATTGGG
Source organism: Corchorus capsularis (assembly GCA_001974805.1). NCBI lineage: Eukaryota > Viridiplantae > Streptophyta > Magnoliopsida > Malvales > Malvaceae > Corchorus > Corchorus capsularis. Next base: position 4,944 of record AWWV01013685.1, on the reverse strand, counting down.
CTGATAAAGGAACAATTGGTCTCTAAAGGAAGGGAAAAAGAAGAACAACAGTTCTCTAATGGGATTCAATTCAAACTTAAATAGACTTCTCTTTTTTTTTTCTTTTTTTTTTCCCTTTTTACGAACCTGAAAGTCTAAAACAAAATTTGGTTATATATATATACACATTATTAATTTGCGACGTGTTTCACATATAGGGTTGAAGTTTTGATTAAAACATATTTTAAATTGTATATTGTGTAATATAATGTCAATGTTAATTTGCAACTAATAACAACAAAGGAAACCGTCAGGAAGATTTTTCTCTGAGGCGGTTTCTTTGTGAAAATTTGGTTTTCTTTCATTTTTTTTCTTACTCAACCATGGAAGACTTTTATGAGAGTTTTGATGTCAATTTTTTTTCTTTTTTGTTTTTGGACTCCTTAGTGAGAGTTTTTGGAACTCTTTTGTGAGAGCTTTTTCTATTGTCTCTGTACAAGTTTCCATTCCCCACTTCTTTTTTCATTTCCTTTTAAATCTTGACATTTTATTCCTGATTTTTTCAACACCTTTTCATAAATGGCTGAAGATCTTAACAATCTTTGGGCTAATTTAATATTGTGAGGAAGAAAATGTTATCCTTGAAATTAATCCCTCTTTGGTGCAACAAACTTTAGGGATGGGATCGCACTGTCTTCTTGGAAGTTTGCAAGAATATGTGGAAGACTTCAAGAATCAAAACCAGTTTCAAGCATCGGCAATACAGCAGTTTCTTCTTCGTGTGGAGCAAAAAGATGTCAAGGGGGCCAAAAAAAATCCTTGAAATGTCGATTTGGCTAGCTTCTTGTAATTTTAATTAATGGTGTTTGCACATAGAATAGCACATCTAGACTTTTGGTGATAGTGCTAACTATGTTTGGTATGAGGTTTTTTTCTCATGCGTTTTGTAATCTCTTTCGAAATCGATATTCAAGTTTAACTTGATGATAAAAAAATGTCAATGTTGCTTTTTGAAAAGATTAAATTTCTCTAAATCTTTACAAAATATTGAAAACAAATTAATTAAATTTTTGTTTCATATTTTTTTAATTAATTTCTAATTAAATCGAAACAAGATTTAAATTCTCGTAAAAACAAATCCTTAACTCCAACACACCTGAGATTTAATTAGATAATATAGATATTTCAAAAGAGTCTCGGTGCCAAAAATCATTCAAAACTGAATCGGGGCCCCGGATAATGTTTTTAGCCAAAAACCATGATGGTAAAAATGACTCAAAAGATTTTTCCTCAATTTTTGGCAAAAATAATTATAAAAAAAATATAATTCAATGCCAAAAAGATGGAGGACTTTCATGCTTTTAATATCATTTTTCATATTTTTTCTGAATTAATTTCACATTAAATCGAAACAAAATTCAAATGCACGTAAAAATAAATCCTTAAATCAAATGTGTTAAGATTTGATTAGATGAATATGGATATCTCAAGGAGTCTCGGCGTAAAAAATCATGCAAAACAGAGCCGTGGCCCCGGAACGTGTTTTTAACCAAAAACCGTGATGGTTATTACACGATTTCGGCTAAAATTTTGTAAAAATTGACCCGAAAGATATTTCTTCAATTTTTTTAGCTAAAATACTCATAAAAAATATATACTTCGACATAAAAAAGATTGAAAGGCTTTAACGTTTCTAATATTATTTTTCCTATTTTTATCTGAATTAATTAATTTCTAATTAAATCGAAACAAGATTCAGATGCTCGTAAAAACAAATTCTTAAATCCAATGTGACCGAGATTTGGTTAGATGAATATATATATTTCAAGGAGTCTTGGCACCAAAAATAATGCAAAACTGAGCAGGGCCCCAGAACGTGTTTTTAGCTAAAAACCGTGATGGTTAGTACACAATGGTTAGTACCGTGATGGTTAGAGAAAATAATAATAATAAATGTATAACTCAACGCAAAAAAAAATTGAAAGCCTTTTTCGCGCTATTAATATCATTTTTCCTATTTTATTTCCAAATTATTTCCTGATTAAATCGAAATAAAATTTAGATACTCGTAAAAACAAATCCTTAAATACAATGTGATTGAGATTTTGTTAGATGAATATAGATATATTTTAAGGAGTCTTAGCGCCAAAAATCATGCAAGATTGACACGGGGCCCCGGAACGCGTTTTTAGCCAAAAATAGTGATTTCGACTAACGTACACAATTTCAGCTAATATTTTATGAAAATTAACCAGAAATTTTTTTCCTTATTTTTGTCGAAAATACTCATAAAATATATATAATTCAACTCCAAAAAGATTGGGGGACTCTCCATGCTTTTAATATAGTTTTTCATATTTTCCTGAATTAATTTTTTATTAAATCGAAACAAGATTCAGATGCTCGTAAAAATAAATCCTTAAATGCAATGTGGCTAAGATTTGATTAGATGAATATAGATATTTCATGGAGTCTCGATGCAAAGAATCATGCAAAACTGAGCAGGGGCCCCGAAACGCGTTTTTAGCAAAAACCGTGATGGTTAGTATACACTTTCGGCTAAAATTTTGCAAAAAAATGACCCGGAAAACCTTTCCTCAATTTTTAGCTAAAATACTCATGAAATATATATAATTTAATGCCAAAAATATCGGAGGACTTTCCAAGCTTTTAATATATTTTTCATATTTTTCTGAATTAATTTCTAATTATATCGAAACAAGATTTAGATGCTCGTAAAAATAAATCCTTAAATGCAATGTGGCTGAGATTTGATCCGATGAATATGGATATCTCAAGGAGTCTTGGCGTCAAAAATCATGCAAAACCGACCCGAGGCCTTGGAACGCGTTTTTAGCCAAAAAAATTGTGATGATTATTACACGAATTCGACTAAAGTTTTGCAAAAATTGGCCCGTTAGATATTTCCTCAATTTTTTGGCTAAAATACTCATAAAAAAATATAATTCAACGCCAAAAATTAAAAATATTTAAGGGCTTTTAATGCTTCTAATATTGTTTTTCCTATTTTTATATGAATTAATTAATTTCTAATTAAATCGACACAAGATTCAGATGCTCGTAAAAACAAATCCTTAAATCCAATGTCGCTGAGATTTGGTTAGATAAAAAATAGATATTTCAAGTAGTCTTGACACCAAAAATCATGCAAAACTAACCCAGGGCCCCAGAACACGTTTTTAGCCGAAAAAAAAACTGTGATGATTATTGTATGATTTCGACTAATATTTTGCAAAAATTGAGTCGAAATATTTTTTATCAATTTTTAGCCACATTACTCTAATAATATATATATATATATATATAACTCAATGTCAAAAGGATTGAAGGGCTTTTCACAATTCTAATATCATTTTTCCTATTTTATCTGAATTAATTCCTAATTAAATGGAAATATGATTCAGATGCTTGTAAAAATAATGGCTGAAATGTGGATTAGATTAATATAGATATTTCAAGGAGTCTCGGTGACAAAGATAATGTAAACCTAAACCGGGTCCTGCAACACGTTTTTAGCCAAAAACCGTGAATGATTATTACACGATTTTGGCTAAAATTTTGCAAAAATTCATCCCAAAGATATTTCCTCAGTTTTTAGTCGCAATACTCATAAAAGAAAATATAATTCAACACCAAAAAGAATGAAAGGCGTTTCACGCTTTTAATATCGTTTTTCATATTTATTCTGAAATAATTTCTAATTAAATCGAAACAACATTTAGATGCTCGTAAAAACAAATCCTTAAATGCAATGTGTCTAAGATTTTATTAGATGAATATAGATAATTCAAGGAGTTTCGGCACCAAAAATCATAAAAAACTGAGCCGGGGCTCCGAAATGCATTTTTAGCCAAAAACTGTGATGGTTAGTACACGATTTTGGTAAAAATTTTCAAAAAAAAAAGACCCGAAAAATGTTTCCTCAATTTTTGGATAAAATACTCATACAAAATATATAATTTAACACCAAAAAGATTAGAGGACTTTTCACGCTTTTAAATATCGTTTTTCATATTTTTTCTGAATTAATTTATAATTAAATCGAAACAAGATTCAGAGACTCGTAGAAACAAATTCATAAATCCAATATGACTGAGATTTGATTAGATGTATATGGGTATCTTAAGGAGTCTTGACGCCGAAAATCATGCAAAACTGAGCTAGGTCCCGGAACGCTTTTTTAGCCAAAAACTGTGATGATTATTACACGATTTCGGCTAAAATTCTGTAAAAATTGACACGAAAGATATTTCCTAAATTTTTGGATGAAATACTCCTAAAAAATATTTAATTCAATGCTAGAAAGATTGAAGGGCTTTTGACATTTCTAATATCGTTTTTCCTATTTTTGCGATTTAATTTCTAATTAAATCGAAACAAGATTTAGAGTGCTCGTAAAAACAAATCCTTAAAAGCAATGTGTCTAAGATTATATTAGATGAATATAGATACTTCAAGAAGTCTCGGCGCCAAAAATCATGGAAAACTGAGCCGGGGCTCCGAAATGCATTTTTAGTCAAAAACTGTGATGTAAAAAAATAACCCGAAAAATGTTTCCTCAATTTTTGGATAAAATAATCATTAAAAATATATAATTTAACACCAAAAATATTGGAGGACTTTTCACGCTTTTAAATATTGCTTTTCATATTTTTCTGAATTAATTTATAATTAAATCGAAATAAGATTCAGATGCTCGTAGAAACAAATTCTTAAATTCAATGTGGCTGAGATTTGCTTATGTATATGGATATCTTAAGGAGACTTGGTACCAAAAATCATGCAAGACAGATATAGGGCCCATAACGCTTTTTTAGCAAAAAACTGTGATGATAATTACACGATTTCGGCTAAAATTTTGTAAAATTGACCCGAAAGATATTTCCTTAATTTTTGGCTAAATCACTCGTAAAAAATTATTTAATTCAGAGCAAAAAACTTTGA
>AWWV01013684.1:0-16949 GCA_001974805.1 Corchorus capsularis | reverse complement strand
TATATATATATATATATATATTTGGAATTCATATAAGCGGTATCGATCGAGTTTGTTTATACCAAAAGAAACGAAAGAAAAAATTAAAGCAAGTTCATCAATTCTTTATTATATCATCACAAGACAATAAGGGATAAACTATTGAGTCTATGATGATAATATTATTATCAAATCTATATATACCTTCTATATCCAAAACTCCCAAATTGTGTATTGAGTCTGATGCGAGGGGAGTTTCTTTCCCTCGTGGTTTTGTTTTGGCTAATTAATAATAAGTAATCGTGCTTTCACACAAAAAAAAAGGTATCATAAAACTGTTGTATATTCAGTATTTGACTCTTCCCATGCTGACATTTGTCCAAAGTTAATTGGTTGAGAGAAAACCATTATATATTTGGAATTCCAAATAATATTTATAAATAATATTTAGAACATTGAATTATAATCAAAGTAAAACTTCATTTCCTTTTTTCAAATAGATAGTTATTTGAATAGACATTAGAATTCTATCAATATTTCGTTTCATTTAACTTAATTGCTATTACATAAGAAAAAATTTTACTTAGAATTTAAATTATTCAGTTCCAATCATAAACCAAAAACCTCGAGCGCGAATGGGCGGGGATAATATCTAGTTACTATTATTATAGTCCCAAAGGAAAAAGAATAGTGGTTAAATCTTGAGACTTCTTACGCGAAGTCTAAAATTTGAATTCTGGGATGGTTGATATGGTATTTGAGATAGGAAAAAACTACCTCCTAACTCATTTCAATATCATATTCATGAGTAGTAAAAAAAAAATTATCATATTCATGAGTAGCAAAAAATTATAGAGCAAGTGACCAACTCATTTAAATTGAGATTAAGAAAGTTAATTGGAAATTAAATACCCTATAGGATCCAGGCTTTTCTCTTTTCGGCCCAACAAAACTAGGCTTTTTTTCCATGGTACGCGTTTTCGGCTTTTTGCTCAAACATCATCTGGCAAATGGCATGGAAGAGAAGGCAACATGCACCTTTTACAGTTTTCATACGAAAGAAGACAGGGCAAAAGAATGAAAATCCTTCTCAACTTTTCCCTTTCCATGCATCTTCTCTTTCACTTCTCCAATCTGTTCTATTGGGTGTTCTTTAACATATAATATTGCATATCCAATGTGTTTAACATATAATATTGCATATGATCCAATGTGTGCGACCTATTGATATACTGTTGAACTCAAACCCTCAACAACTACAAGTAAAAAAATGTGTAGCTACCATTAATATTTAATTACGTATAAATATTTTACCAATGAAAAGGAACAAAAATTAAATTCTAGAGAAATCAGCAGCCATTCAAAACCATATCTTAACAGGAGACAGCATGATGAACCCTGTATCAGTAAAATACAGAGAAAAATTTCAGTAAAATTAAATGATTTGCTGAACTTTTAATAGTTCTGGATTCATGTCCATATTTCCCTCACCACATTACAAAAGATTTCAATGTGCCAAATTAACTTTTTCACCAAGCAAAAATATGTAGGGACAAATTAAATAATAAACTCCCTTCACCTGCAGGCCCTTGCAAGAACTCATATCATCCACTCAAAAAATTTCCCATGTCAAAGAAAGCAAGCTTTTTGGGGTCCCATATATCTTTGTACATTTTCAAAGCAGAATACAACTGCAGAGAGTTTGGTGCCAAACTTCATTCTCAAAGAAAGAAAACACCAATTGTCCCTACCTTAGTTGGAATTCCTATCCATTTCATTCAAGCAAGTTACATTTTCCTATCTCCCCACTTTACAATAATTTACAAACTTTGGTTTCATATATGATTTTTGCATGCCATTTCATTAGCACCACTGATCACAGCATGGGCATACACATGAACATGGACCCACGTACCGATGACTTTTAGCCACGTGTGCACGAAAACAGTACGATGATGATAGATGGATATATAATATACATGATGTATGATGTATGATGGTTTTCTAACCCCATGCATGTGCCTAGCTGTCTATGTCATGGTGGATTATTTCGGTCCATGCTGCCTATATATATGTGTTTGACAACATTGATGTCACATGCATGGTCCATTGTATCATGCATTATCTAATGGCCATTGTCCTTTTCTATTTGGATGCTCTAATTATGACATTGTATATCATATCCATTGATCATTTCATTCTAAGTTTTTCAAACCCCTTAATAGTTTCCATTCTTATTCTATGCTAGCTAATTCAATTTCTCCTCTTTGGAATTTAACAAATTTGATATAAAAAGACAAGGGAAAATACCAAATTTAGTGTGTCAAAACATGCATGGGAGTATACTTTTTAATTGAATTCTTGAATTTTACCCAAGTTGGGAAATGGGGAAGAATGTAGTACTAACAAATAATGATGGGGGACTATGAGAGAAGGGAGGGACCATATTTAATAGTCCAAAAACAAGCATATCTAGAGATCATATGCCTGAGGTTGGAATAATTACATCAAGGAGTTTGGCCATTGGAAGCAAACAAGGGAGATGGAGACATCAACACTTTGAATGATATGAAAGAAAAATGAGAAAAAGTTATTAACTACCTCCTTTTTCCTTCAATGTACAAAAAAGAAAATATATAGTGCTTTGGAAACCTATTATATGCATGGGTTCTCCAAAATCTTTGTCTGAGAGACATGGATTGTTGTACAAGTTGCTACATTTTTATTATTCTCATCCTCTTGTTTGTGTTAGCCTTGTTTGTTTTTGCAGAATGATGATCCTTTCCTCTCAAATGGTAATAATTCAATGATTCTAGTAATTATAGACCAACAATTTGGGGCTTGATTAACAATAATTCGATCAGTTCTTTTGTGCTAGCTAGCTAGTTTTTGTTGGTACATTGATTGAACCGGTACGATTATACTTTATACGGGATGGGATTGATATGAATCTTCGAAAATCATCTTTAAATTTTGGAATGATGTTTGTGTCCTATCTTTGATTAAAAAGATTTCGTCAATATGATGAGCAAAAGAAGTCAATTTTAATCACATATATAATATTTTATTTGAAGGAGAATTATTGTTATGTAATAGTACCATATATATATATATTTAATTTTTATTAATTTTTATAAGATTATTAATTATTAAGATTGAAACATGATATCAACATTCTATTTGATTAGAGACAAAATGAATGGAAGAAATAAGAAAATGATGGATTACTTTTCGTATTGAAAAGAAATGGGCAAGAATAATATTGAGAAGAAATATGCTATAATTTTATCCTTTCAATAAATGAAGGGAAAAGGAAAGAAAAAGGCATATAATAACAACCTAATTATATTGAAAAAATGGGTAGTCAATTTTGAACTTCAATTTCAATTCTTCCCTTCTCTCCCATTTTATTTTTTTCTTTCTCTCATGGCCACAAACAAGTGCTAAGAACTTAATAAGAGGCAAGATCAAACGAAATAGTAACACCTTTCAAAGATGATGCGGGCCTAGCTATCTAGCTAGGCATGCATCCTTTTGAAGATCAATTTGTTGGGCTAAAAGCCTAATTAATTCTTATGCTATTTGTTGACCAGATTGGACCACAGGGCCTAAATTCCAAAACCCAAGCAAAAACCAATCAACCAATTTGGGAATAATTAGGGGAGGGTCAGGGGTGACCACTTCCTAATTAATAATTTGGTCCCATTCTCTCTAATGTGAACGTTTCTAATTGTATTGTATAGAAAATGATGCATCTTTCCAATTTTTGAGATTATCTTTATTGAAAAAATTAGTGCCTTATGGCTTATACCCACAGTCTTTTCAAGTCATTTTTCAATCTAACTAATGCACTAAGGTTTAAACATCATTAAGGTAACAATCACGAGTCACAACTATGTATTTGATATGGCATTAATTACTATTATAAGGTGACATTTTCAATTAAATTTGATATATACTATAAGACCGAAAAGGGGAAGGTATATATATGGTTCAAATCCACACCCTTCAATGACTTCTGCTACATATGTTAGCCACTAAGGTCAAGAGGAAAAAGTCGGTATAATTTCGAGATTTATATTGAATTATTTTTTTATTAGGAGAAATGGGATTTTCAAATTGAACTCTTTCAATATCAAGAAACATGCAATTGATGCATACACTTATCAAATAACCATAATATTGTTAAGTACTCGAATTATCATCGTTTATCCAATTGTTTCATCCTAAATTATAGATCTTAATTAATTCACCCAAATTTCATTTTCCTCTTAAAAAGTGTAATTGGTTCATAAGATATAGAGGTGAGGTGGAGAATTAGGTTAAAGAAGGCACACGTGGGAGTCTGAGCCAAAATTTTGTTGCAATCTCCGAACAAAACCATGTGAATCCGTACTAACCACGGTGACTCAGTGTCTCCATGCACGACGACCCATCGCTATCAGGCGGGGCATGTTGGTCTCCTCCGTCAATTTAATATTATAATACTATACTACTTGCCCATTTTTTTCTTTCCCTTTTGCCCTCCTAGAATTTGCTTTGTAATTTGAAAAGCTAGGCCTTGAATTTTATTTTAAATTTTAAAGACAATCTAATTAGATTTTGATTGAGATGATCAAAACAAAGAAGATTTGTTTAGCGATTGAATTTGGGATTTTTTTAGTATTTTTATGGGGTTAATTGCTGAGTGATTATTACGGTGCATGGTGGGATAGGGTTTAAGGTTTCAAAACCAATTGGGTGCGTATGTTTCCTTCTAATACTACAACTTACACCCAAATTGAAACCTTGGGGCTCTCATCAGTTTTGCTTGCTATTTACTTAATGTTGTGTCGTTTGATATTGATGAGAATGTTGTGAAAGGTGCCCTCTCTTGGTTGAATCAAATTTCAATTTTTTAAATGATCTTTACAGTTCTTATTGGGGTAAATATATCTCTTCATACATTGCACACGAGCCAACTTCAAAGATTAATTCGTAAGAACGGATCATAAGATGTATGGAAAGGATGCATGTCTTCAACTTGATCGTAATTTTTTTTTTCACTATATATATTTGTCTCTCTCTAAATTTTATGATCAAAATTCAAAAGGGTTTAAAAATTATTTGAAAGCAAAGCATCCATATATGTATATAGGTCAATCCTCATCAACCCATAACTAGAGTTGGCATTTTATTAAACAAAAGTTGACCTTGACACCCAAACAGAGTGTCGAGGTCCCAATCACCATAAATATAAGCATCTTTCATATCATTTCATCATAATTTGATTCTTGAAAATGATTTCTAGTTGAAATTAAATGTTCCCAATTATTTTTTGAGACAATGTCTTTGTGGAATTGTAACCATGATAAATCAATTTCGATGTAAATTTTGCATAATCACGTGACAGTCAACATTCCGGGCAAATGCAAACAAACGGGAACCATTAGTCATCCGTTAGGGGCAATACTTATATTAACATGACATTTAGGGGAAAAACTTTATAATGAACACATTATTGCCTACTCCACTCTGGTTAAGGAGGCGTTGGCACTTATTAGGGGTGATTGGATTCGGGATATTGCTCATGTCTTTTGAGAGGGTAGCCAATGTACTGATTTTTTGGCCAATTTGGATCAGGATCTATCTCATGGTTGTAAGCTCTTCCTCAAGCCTCCTTCAGAGTTACTTCCGCTACTAGAATAGGATGCAAATGGTGTTGCTGTCCGAAAACCCTAGTTGACTTTGTCGGCATCTTTTATACCAAAAAAAATTCTCATGAGATAATATTTCAACCCACCCTTAATTATTACACTTTGTTTTTGGACAATTTGCCCCCTAGTCAGAGATAAAATGTCTTTAATTTGGAAAGTTTAATTAGGGGCAAAATGTCTCTTGAATTTGGTAATTCAATGGGTAAAATGTCCCGATTTAAAACTCAAGAGACAAAACAACCTTGACGCAATACTTCAGGCGCAAAAATGCTTTTGTTTTATCTTTGACTGAGGGGACGAATTGTCTTGAATTTGAAAAATTCATGAGATAAATTATTTCGATTTTAGTTCAGCGAAAGTATCCGTGTCCCATAATTCAGGGGTCAAAAGACTTATAAGTTCTTTGAACTCAATAATACAAGTTAATGGTTAGTGCAAAATGTGCATATTCGCAAAGTTTACATTCCTTGTAAATTAGTGCGAAATGTACTTGTACAAAAAATAGAATGTATTTTGAGACCAATTAATAGTATGCACTATGCATCTTTATAAATAGGCACTTGTTAAAGTGACTAAGAAAAATTAAAACAATTAGGAAGAAATTAGAAGTTGAAATGTTTGACCAATCCACCCATACCCCCTACACAGGAATGAAGACTTGTTTTTGTAGGGTAGGCTTGTGGGTGCATCAAAGGCTAAAAGCAAAAGCTAATTAAGCATATAGTTAGCTGCTTTTGACTTAGGCTTAATTTGCCTTCTTTTCTTCTCCTTTCCCCTTCAAACACCAAACAAAAACAAATCCCAAAGTCTCTCAAAGCAAATTAAAAAGAGATCCAAAACCCACCAAGTGGAAAGACAATGTGCTTTCAAAAAGATCCCTTCACTCACTCACTCACTCTCTCATCATCATCTTTCTTCCATAATTTTGCTCTTCTTTTTTCCTTCCTTTGCGTGAAAGTTCATTAGAGAAATGTCATTGTCTAAAATAAATTAATAAAAAGCCCATCATCCAATCTTCTTTTGGTTAGAAAATCAAAGGTGAATGACTAATGATCAATGAACTCTTTTTTGATTCTTTTTATTTTAATAACACTATAAACTTACAAACCAAAGAAAGACGACAAACGCAAATAATTGCCTGTTCTACGGGACAATTAGGAACCAAAACTAAGAACAAATTAAAAATTAGAAGAACCCAAAAAAAAAAAAAAGGAATGAACAAAAGAAAACCCTTTTTCTACTTCATTTCATTAATCATATGATCCCTTGTCGTCTTTGCAAATATATATAAACATTAATTAAAAACTTTAAAAATCAAACTTTACAAAGCATAAGGACGATGAAGAGAATTAATTAGATATAATTAAGTGACCACCCTTTTCTTTTTCCTCCTCGTTTTCCTCTTCAATGTCTCCCTTATGCTGGATTTGGCCTTCTTTTTTCGTCTTGATCTTCTTCTTCTTCTTCTCAAAACTCTAGGAAATTGGATAAACCTTGGCTTTTAATGGGGCATGATCCTTATATTCGGGGACCCTTTCCTAAGTCAAATATCGATTTAATTAAGCTTAAGCTAGCTAGCTAGCTCCAAAAATTTTGGAACCTTTTGCCAAATTCTAAATTCTTCATTTCTTCTTTCGCCGGAAATCCCTCATGTTGATGAGATAAATTAATATAAAGAACATAATCCGGTTTGTGATCAATGCTCCCAATTGTATGACACGCAATCAACCCACGAAAATGATCTTCCCTCATATTCTGGCTTACTAATTAATTAAAGAAAAAAAATTATAATCCTAGAAGAATGTAGTACACAAGCGTAATTGGCAAAGCTATCAACATCCCAAAGATGACCCTGCAAGATTTTTTTACAAATTCAAACATCAAAAAACAGCTACAATTTAAGAATTGAATTTTAGCAATAAATTCAGGTTTGGGTACTTACGCAGTGCTGAGAATTTGAGGGTGAACATTATACTCTTTGGCAAACACAAATGGTACAATTCCTTGTGGCAGAGCGGCCTATATGTCATACACGATATGTATCAATCACTGAATTAAATGTTCGGGTATGATCAAGTAGAGTAAATAAGTAGGTAAGTTTTTTTACCTGAACAATGGCGACGCGGAGGAGGGTGCCACGTAAACCTACAGCAATCGAAGCTGCAGCCATGACGGCCGGACCGGTCAAGAACCTAACGGCCATGGCGAAGGAGGCGACGGAATTCCCACAAGCAATGATCTTGGGTTGCAGAGCCATAAATAGACCTTAATTTTTCACCAAATGATAACAACCCAAAATTAGAGCTTCCTTCACTTAATAGAACAAAGGATAAATGTTTCATTTAAACCCTAATCTTTCAATTCAACTACCTTCACTAAACAAAGGGGGGGCCTAATTGGCATCTATTACAACCAATGCTGCCCACCGACCCTGGACCGCTAGCCAACTTCCTCAACACTACCCCACATGTCGGGAGGGTCAATCCCATTTTTTGTCCTTAAGATTAACATCCAATTTCTTCCGATAACGATTTAAAGTTCACCCAAAAAAATCATTAAAAAAAAATGAAGGAAAAAAAAAGGTGCATGGCTCTTAGCTGTGCAACCATGCCCATTGCTTAGACAAAGCAAACATCACCACCAAACTACATGCCCTACCACACCTTGGTGTGGCCTAGAAATTATCACACTTGCTATAATGCATGAATTTTTTTATTTTTCTTTCATCATCTTGTAATAATTCTAGTCACTTTGATTAGTACTTAGGTTTCCTGAATTTGGGAAATAAATATCATAAATAGTTAAAAAACTTGGTCATTAAGTTGAATGATGATCTACTAAATTTATCATGTTAATTCATTTGTGTCAACTGCACTTTAGTTCCTTGGACTTATTCCCATAATAACAATATATCTATAAAAGAAAAAAAAGTAGGATTGAAATAATATTACTTTATGATAAAGCAAAATATACCCAAAAAAATGCTCACCTAAGCTAAACATGGCCATTCCCAATCCAGCATCTGACAGGATGGAGATAGACTTCTCTATTATTTTCGGCATATGCACATGCCACCTGCAAATTCAATGTTGAAACCACCCAAAAAAACAGTAAATTTTATGACATTTTTTTTGAATTGAAAAAAAAAACAGGGAATTTTCAATTTTGTCTGAAAAAAAAAGTTTGATAATGTTAGTTGAAATTACTACTGACCTGAAAGCAATTAGGGACCAAATAAGTCCAATGAGGCTGGAATATGTGTTTGGGTTCCGGATAAGCTTGCGCCAGACCATGATCAGGATCAACCTAGTCATTACACTAGCCGGAGGCATTTGTTTTCCTACACCAGACTCCGGTACTCCGGCGGCTTTTGGGTGGAGCTCCGCCGTAGAACTTGACCCCAACTTGTTTAGTCCAGTGGGTCCTTCTTTTTCTCTCTCTTCCTCCCCATCTTTCCCTGCAAAGCTAAAGTCCTCTCCATTGAAGTCACCACTTGCTGGCATGGCTACACACCAAAAAAAGCAAGAATTGTGTGTATTAATTAAATATTAGTGATAGTATTATTAAAAAAAATTTAAGAAAATTAAATTAGTAGTACTAGAATTGTTATTAAAGTAATTAGATGGATTAATTAATTAATTATAATTGGATTAAGAATTAAGATACCTTTGTTTTCCCCGTTTTGGGGGTGGTCAGTAACCAACATCCTGATCTCTTTAGCTCCCTGATCAGACCGACCGGATTGCTCGGAAGCTCCGAAGTCTGTTCCGCCGAAGACATGAAGTCCGCCGCCTTCCGACACCGGCGAAGCACTAGAACTCCACACAAACATGTGTAATTCCTTTGCATCGTGGTTCACTTTGTTATTACTCTGTTCCTTCTGCTGCTGCTGCTGCGGCTGCGGCGGCGGCTGTTGAACTTGTGGCTGTTGTTGTGGCTGCTGCTGCGGCGGTGGCGGCGGTTGGGTGCTTTTAGAGTTCTTCGTTACGGCGGAGAATTCAGGATTCGGAGCAGGGTACGATGTCGGAACTGTTTGAGCTGGATAAAACCCAAATCTCGGAGACATGACAGTACAATTCTCTTCGAAATTTGACGGTCTTGGAGTTGGTCCCCTGGAGGATTGAACAGAATATAAATCAGCTGGACCGAAATTCGACTGTCGTCCAGGGAATCCTTGAATACCCATCATGGAATAAAAGTCGGAATTGTTGAAGTTCGAGCCTCTCGGAGTCGGATTCCGAGACGAACTCAAACTGTAAATCTCAGCTCCGGTGAGGTTCGACGGCCGGGGAGTCAATGCCGGGAGCGAAGAAAGCCCCAAAGACCGCCTCGAAGCATTCGATTTCCTAACGGTAACGTGAAGCTTCCCGTCGACGCCAATTTCAGCATCGGTTTCAAGGAAATCACGGCCGTCGAGTGAAACGACGTCGGAATCAACTTTGAAGGAAACAATGGAAGCTGCAGTTTCCGGGAACTGTTCCATGATGAGAATTTTGGCGCCACGGTACTCAAAAAGGAAAAGAAGAAGAGTGTACCAAATAATACACTGAAGAACAACGACTTGAACCATAAGCATTCCTGAATATTCGCCATACATGGCGATTAACAGAGGAATACCCATAACCAGAGTGTTTGGCAAAGTGGACAAGGAGAAAATGGTAATCATCCATTCCAAACTTCCGTTCCTTGTGAAATTACACCAAAGCCCAAGAACAAAAAGCATGATTATTTTCTGAAGGGTATCGGCGGCGATGAAACGGAAGTTCATGGCGTAAGGGTCGTTGGTGGAAATGAAGTGAAAAGACAAAAGAGGAACGGCGAAAATGGCGACGAAACGGTTGATTCCAGAGCACTGATCAGGTGTGAAAATTTTCCACCAACGAACAGAGCCATAAGCTAAGATCATAGCAACGTACAGTGGAATCACCGCCGTTAAAACGGTGTAAAGATCATGCCAACTAATCATCTTTTTCTTCTTCCTTCTTCCGTTTCCTTTTCTGGGTAAAACAGAGCTCAAGCTCTCACCTGGGAAAGATCTAGTGCTGGATTCTAAGTACTGAAGAAGAAGAAGAAGAAGGGCAAAATGGGGAGAGTGAAAAACCGTTATTTAACTAACTAAAAAAAGGATAAAATGAAAATCTGTGTGTTTCAGTGACAAGTGCTGCTGCTTCTGCTGCTACAACTGGTACTTTGCTGATATACTGCAAAAAAAATTTCTGATATATATAAAAATATATATGGGTGATGAAAGTTAAGATATTGAAAGAAAAAGAGAGAGAAAGAAAATGAGAGCACAATGAAAAAAAAAATGTATAAATTTGAAGAGATGTAACTTTATATATAGGGGGAGAAATGAAGAAAATAGCTCAAATAGTAGGAGAAGACTGAAGAGGGAGGGGAGGGGTAAATTGGGAAGAAATGAATTGGGTAGGGGACCATTTAGAGAGCTGGATTTTGGGCCTTTAAGGCCTTTTTGATGAGGTTAACTAGGAACCATTATCATGTGGTTTAAATTAACTAGAGAGTTTGGTTAAGTTTGTACAGGTGGCATTTCTGTCATGTGGCATTACCTTTCTAATGACGTGGACATCCTTTCTTTCTTTCTTTTTCTCTTGATTTTTCATTGTTGTTTTCAGTTTTCTGACTTTCAAGCAATTTTCTTTTTTTGAGAATTAAGTAATTTTAAAGATGTACTATAAATGAAAAATCCCATGTTGACAAAATCTCTCTTTTAATTAGTATAATAATTTTTCTAGTGATTAGACTAATCTTGTTTAAATAATATAAAGGTAATTATTTGATACACCGACTGTGTAAATTTTGGATTCTGCAAACGGATCGTAGAGCTGACACATATCTATTTTTTTAATTAATTAAGTTTTAAATATTTCAATATAGTCCCTAGATGACACATGTCACCCTTTAGAACCCGTATGTATAGTCTGCTAAATTCCACAACCGTATAATTTGTCATAATATAATCATACATATTCATACTATGTGTAAAAAAAAATAGTCGACTTTACCTTTACATTTTTCTATCATTATATTTTTGTCAAAATCACATATGTATTTTTAATTTGTTTCCATTTAACTATTTACTACTAAAATCCTATACAGCTACGTACTATTATTTTGGATAAAAATCATAAATATTATTGTCGACATTTAAACCTGTTTGCTGTTCCTAACAGTGACCATGACTTTTTTTTTTAATATACTAAGTTAGGTGCATGCAGGCTGCAGTTGCAATTTGAAAATGAAGCAACTCGGGTTCAAACTTTGACCAATGTTTCTTTGAAATCCGTTTATATATATCTCTCTCAAACCTTTGAAATCAAAATCAATCTAATTAGGAAATTATTATATTAAATCCATAAAAGATACTTAAAGCAAAAAGAATGAAATCCTACAAATAATTATGTTCATAACTAAAATTTTTGTAAGAAGACTACAACTACTTGGCCGCATTTTACCCACGACACCCGCAATCGCGACTGCATTAACAAATTAATCATGACTATATTTTAGTACCATATATATATTGTCTCATCTTCTTCTTCTTCTTCTGTTTTAGGAGTACTAATCCAAAATTGGTGTCATGATCTTGTGTTCATTGCAGAATCAAACATTTTTAATATATATGTCAAGATAGAACTAATTAACAATAATATTGAGGACTACTCACGAGTGAAATCCATGGTTGTTGTCTCCTATCTTTGACTGATCAAAGTCTCAAACTAATCAGTATATATACATCATTAGAAAATGTAGTTTTATATAAAATTAGTCCATTGAGATTATATATATGATGACTAAACAACCATTTTGCCCCCTGAATTTGTAGCGTTTAGACGTTTTGTCCCCCCAAACTTCAATCTTGGATATTTTGCCTCAATTTTGGGACGTTTTGCCCCCTCAACTTAACGGCTCCGTTAAGTCGCTGACGCATTGCCACGTTGGACCAAACCGCTGATGTGGCAATATCACGTCAGCGACTTAACAGAGCTGTTAGGTTGATGGGGCAAAACGTCCCAAAATTGAAGTTCAGGGGGCAAAATGTCCAAAATTGAAGTTCGGGGGGCAAAACATCTAAACGCTACAAGTTCAAGGGGCAAAATAGTAGATTGGTCTATATATGATTAATCATAAACTTTTACCCCAATTAATAGTTTTATATTCATGCATTCTACTTTTGAATTCTATATATTAAACCTACTATTAATTTTATAAGCAAAGTTTTCATTGAGTGTCACATGTCATTAGATTTTTTTGACAAGTGTCAATAGTTAATTTTCTAATGTTTTGTTTATTATATTTGTATTCATTTAGTTTGGAAAAATCGAAAGACATTCATCCCCTTTCCTATAAAAAATAAATTATCAAATAATTATAAATTAATTATAAATTTGTTATGAATATACATGTATATTGTGGATGTCCATGAATCTAAAATTAAAGCATGGATAAGATTAATAACTTGGTTCATTCATACATATATATCTATGTTCTAAATTCATCCTCTTATATTTATGGTGATGTATTTATGTGCCTATAAATACACCACTTACTTTGTTATGGAATATGATGAATAAGAATAATTTCTCCCCTTTTCATATTTTCTTCTTCTCCATAATCTATTGTCTCTCTATTTTCTTGTCTTTTTCATACTTCAATTTTCTATTTTCTTCATTTGTTTTGTTATCATTTCACAACAAAATTTCATTTCTTAACTGAAATTTTCTTAAAAGAATTTATAAAATAAAAAAGCCGCTCACGAAGCGCGACCGGGAAGTTCTAGTATGAATTATTTTTATGTTAATGTTGCCATGTTGGTGCGCCCTAATCTAATTTGATCAATATATATATCTCAATTAATATCTCCTTCACTTTTGATTTAATATCTCTTTAATTTCCTGTTCAATTACCATTCATCTAATCTGAATAGTAGTAATAATAATGTAAGTTTGATTGATTGGTTTCTCCCCGACAAAGACATAAAAAGATGAAAAAAAAAAGAGAGTCAAAATGAGATCACCAAAAAAACGTTGCATGAGGGAATCAAATTCAATCAGAAGGGAAACGTTCATGCATCCAATTCCTCTACCAAATTCAAACAGAGTAATTAATTAATAAATTTAGCACTTTTTAATTCTTGAAGAAATTAAAGAAAAAAAAATGTCTTTGTTGAAAACTTTTTTTTTTCCCTTTTTTGAGTCTTATATATATTATCACTTAATTGACCCATGGAAAATGATTAGTCATGGTTACGTGGAAGAAAAGTTATACTATTATTACTAACTCAGATTACCGTCCAAAATAATTGTTTTGAGCTCATTGACAAGATCATTATGAACAAATTTTTTGAATAATCAATGTGCTTAAACGTGACGGCAACTTGATTTTGATTGTTCAATTTCAATATATAAACTATGTGACAGTTCCATCTCCATACATATGTATGGAATTAAACAGACAATGTCCAGAATTTTTTTTCTTATCATATACTATAAATAGATTAATTAAAGATTAGCTAGCAAAAAGTATAAAATGGGCTAATGACATATTAATATTGAAGCCTTATTGTAAGTAAATTATATATAGTATATCTTTGGGAAAGCTTTGTTTCTTTTTCTTTTTCTATTTCTAATCTTTTGCACAAGAGTTTTTTTTTTTGGCACCAATTGCTCAAAAGAGTTTTGATCCTTTGATTTATATATAACTAATGTTTTGTTAAAGAATAAGGATATATAAAAGAAAGGTTAATTAATATTGGTTAAGCAAGTTAGGATTTAGGGTTTATAACTTGGATATAATCCATATGGGAAAAGTTAGTAGGGGAATAAAGGAAAATGGAAGTTCTACGAGTTATTAACATCAATCACATTCACATACCTAAAATATCAGTCTCCTTTTGCCCCTGCATGATTGACTGCATTATCATATCACACCAAAGTAGCAACTTTTTTCATTGAGGCTTACCCACCATAAATTTCTTTTTCTTTGCAGAAAATGTTAATTTATAAAGAACTTAATTAATTGACATAAATTTTGAACACAATTGAGTCATGAATTAAAATGAAAAATTAACTAACTCATTATTATTTAATATATATCCAAAAAAGAGGATTTAGTACCTAATTGTGTGGGCATGCATCTATGATTGTTAAGACCATATATATTAGTATATATTAAAGCAAAAGACCTTAAGATTCCCTAAAGATCAATAACAGAGGAGGATGTTCCAAATTAAATGAACCTCTCCCTTTCAAATAAATTGTGGGTTCCATCTACATGTAGGGTTGTTAGCATCTGAATAAGATCACAGTTAAAACTTTGTAATATTGCAGCATGGAATTTATCATCAATACCATCTATCCCAACAGCTCAGCACCAATTGTAAACAAATATAACCCAAATTCTTGAATGCATATATCATATCTATGTGTGTGTGTATATATATATATATGTTAATTGTACATGGCAACTGTTTTTTTCTAGTAGTTCAATATATATTTGCCTTAATTAAGTTGATTTAATTGGGAGGTTTCATTTTGCCCGTACAGGTAATTTTGGATTCGAATCTTATGAATGGTTCATTTTGGATTTCAAATGTGAATGACATACAATTTTCTACGGCACACTTACTCTAATGTAGTGGGTCGATTAAACGTTTATGCCAGTGTAGATCATAAAAGAAAAATGTATGAGACAATGCATTTATGCATAAACCACAATCTAATCTCATCCCATCTCAAACGAATTCTACATGTATTATATGGATTTCGTCATTAGAAGCTTAATTAGGGGAAGAAGTGAGTGAAGATTCAAGAATTTGGTAGCTAAAGTATATAAATACTGAAAATTGAAATAACAAAGAAGAAAGGTTTGAATGAAACCAATGATGGGGGTCCATGTGTACTTGATCAGAGAAAAGCAAAAATGAGAACTCTTAAAAAGCCCATAAAAATTAAGGCAGAAACATACTGCTCACAAACTTAATTTACTTCTGGGCAATCAGGCAATGCAATGTAAAGTTTCTATCATAATAGCACGTGACATTCCACATGCAAATCCCAATTCTTTTCTTTATTATGAGGGTCACCACACACGTGCACATCTCTTAAACTTAAGAGAGAAAATCTCAGCCCTATCTTCTTTCTTGGGTTTTTCCTTTTCTTTTTTAATAATCCCCAAAAGAAATTTTTCATTTTCTTTCTCGTTGGGAAATGGGAACTTAATTACCAGGAAAGGCTTCTCTCTTGAACTTGGAGTTGATTAAGAAATGCCCACTTCTGAATTCTGTTTGCTTCCATTTGCTTTTGCTACCACAAAAACAAAATGATTTTATTAGATGTGTATATAAATAGGACAAACATTATTTATAGCAACATTCATGTGCAACCCAATCACTTCAATGCCAATGCCAATGGGGTAGGTCCCTTTAGCTCATCTTCTTGAGAAAGCCTCAACTTTTGCCTACCCTGTAATTCTATAGCACATTAGTACTACTACATCTTTGTGTAAAGGAATCGAATTACCCCATTGGCTTCACACATTTGATTTCCATATTTCAAGATATAATCCAAATAGGCTAATTAACGCATCTTCTTACTCAGAAAGCGAAATTAGAATCCTTCTATCTGTCACAAAAGAAAGTTCGATTTACAAATATAACTTACTTAAATCATAATTAATTGGAAAATTATTCAATACATTGTCAGTGGAGTTTAGCAGACTACATATGCGGGGGTTAATGGTTGACATGTATCCTTTAGAGAATAGTTTTGAATTTTAAAAACAAAATTAAATAAAAAAAATGGGTATATGTCAACTCGTCATCCCATTTGTGGAGTCCAAATTTTATATCGACAGTGTATTAAATGATTACTTATGATAATTATCCCTATATAAATCCCCAACTATATAATGTAGTGGTACATAATAATTGATGAGGTTCGAAATGAAAAGTGGAAGGGAAAATGATTAAGATGGGAGAGGAGAAAGGCAAAGGGAAAAGGGGAAATATACCAATAGTTGAGCTTAGGTGGGAGAGTCAAAAAAGATTCTAAGGGTGTCGGCCCATTGGGCTTCACCCCCCCACCGCGCACCCTCGTGCTCCATCGTCCCCATACGCCCATGCGTGGCGTGCTGATGGAGCCCCCAACCCCCATTTTTCCCCCAATTCCCAATGAACATGAAACAACTAAATTAGCTCAATATTTCCCTCCTTTAGTTTCTTGGCAAATTGAAGGGAGACCCCTACAACTTGGT
>AWWV01013683.1:0-53090 GCA_001974805.1 Corchorus capsularis | reverse complement strand
TTCTAAGGCTAAAAGGGTATCTAATTAGCCATAGTTGCCAAGGCCAAATTCAACATGAAACTAAAGCACATGGGCTTCAAAATTGGTCACATGTACCACATTCTTTTTCTTCCCTTTGTTAATGGCTAAACATTGTTCTAGGGGACTACCCTAGTGTAAATTGTAAACGTTGAATCAAATTATTCTAGTTAGATCTTAGGTTTTGATGTAACATTTTAGCACCACACTCATTTTTTTTGTCTCCTTAAAAGCACCTTTTTTTTTAAAAAAATAAATAAATAAAAATTATCCCATTAATTTCTTTAAGGGAGGATAAGGTGCCGAACTTGAAAAACCCCACAAAACGTACGTTTTTTGGTGGTAAAAGGGTTCACTAAAACCTTAATGAAGAACTAAGAATCTTGGACCATATATAGTTCAAGTTGGTGGTGGGGGATGGTTTTTAAAGAGCCCTTACCAAAACAATTGTGGTAGGGTTGAATTGGAGATCTTAGACGCGTGAACCAACATATTTATGCAAGATCTTAGTCAAAAGTGTGTCTTTCATGAAAATTTATTGACGATGCACATGGAGTATCTATCTATTATAACATATAAGATCTAAAAAGGTTACTATTAATTACTTAGAATTGGGTTTTACGTTTAACATTTAACATAGATAAAATTAGAATGAGGATTTTGTGTCAATGCATTGAAATTATCATGTACATTGTGAATTGTTACATACATTTACATAAGTAAAAGTTTAAATAACCTTAAAAAATGTCTGAAGGACACTCATTCGAAATACCGTATAATTATCAGGCTCACTGTTCTGGTTACATCAAATTAAGGAATACCTTTTTTTTTTTTCTCATGATCCAGCATGCAAGATATATATAACAATATAATGTTTCATTTCAATTGTTTGGCAAAAAAATGTTCTCAACATTAATATAGAAGGAACTCTTTTTGTTCCAAATTATAGAGAATGTGTCATGTTAGCTACCTAAAGTTTTCAATTTGTGTCCAATCCTTAACAAAGACAAGTTTTCACTCGAATTCGTATAAGCATCCCCTAATTTTAGTATAATTAAAACAACAATATTAAAATTTAGGATGTATCATGATTATTCATGAGTATTAAATTGCTTGACAAAACTATAAATCTAATGCAAATTGCAAGCTAGAAAGTAGAAATTGTTGATAAAAGTGACCATTCACCAAACTACACCAATTCATGAGCTTAGATCTAACATATAAAATAATCCCTTTGATATGCCTACCAAAATTCATATATGCATGAAAAGATTTTGCTAACTAAAACATTTTCAATTAAAAGATGCCGACACTTGGGGCCTCTCGTTGAACCAACAACAAATGCACGTGAAAACTTGAAGCAATTTAGCCCAACGGTCAAGCAACGGATCCTTCTTTTATTGGGCCTTGTTCATATTTTGGTTGGACCAAGAACGAAATTCTTGGACCAAATTTCAGGAATCTTAGATAAATTCGAAGCATGGTCATCTTCATTTGTGATTTGTCATCTCTTAATTAATGACGATTAATTAAACTAACACTTAACACTAGTTCAAAAGTTAATGCATGATTCATTACCTATAAGATAGAGTTTGAATTCTTCTTCTTAAAAAGAAATGTTAACTAAGCCAAAGATTGTCGTTTGGCCCAAAAAAAAAAAAAGCCAAAGATTGTCGTCGTCTTAGACCATTTTCACATGCATGGATATGTGGACATTTCAACTACCAATAGCCGTTGGACACGTGATACGTCGAGTTGACTCGAGATCATAATCTCGAGCCATGATCATGCTTAATTAGATAAAATGTTTAATCATAACTAGAAAGATTGTGAGATTAATTAAAAATTCATTAGCACCAATGAGAGAATTTTGTCGAAAAAGTAGCTATATATATCTATGGATTTGGAAATTTTCGTCGTTTATGGGTGGTTTTGGTTTTATATATCATGATGATTTGTTTATTAAGTCCAAAGCCTTCCATGTGAAAGAACATTCTTTTTAAGATAGTGTCATTCGATCACAACAAAAACAAATAAAACCCTAATGGCTAATAAAGCTTTTTTCTTCTATATGCCCCGTGACCAAACACATGAGTCAGAGCTTTGAGGCCCATGTGATTTAATTTAAGTTATTACTAACTAATAACTCTAAATGTTCGGTTGGGAGGTAGTCTTCATTTAAGTGACACTTCACTCTCTATTTGTTGATACATTATTATATTATACTATATATATATATATATATATATATGTATCAACATTTTAACTAATGTACAATTAGGTAAATTAATAATATTTACATATATCAATATCACGTCCATTGATCAATTTGATTCAAATGACATCCGTCAATTAAAAAAAAATGAGTTTTTTGAAATTCAGTTGTTCGGATTCGAGACTTAACAGATTCATTCAGTGAGTAGGATGTGCCCTTACTAACATAGTTAATTAACATCCTCAATTAAGGCAATGTGAGCTTTACCTAAATTATAAACAAGCCTAGAACATAGAAATTGAAGGAATTTAATGGCATTGAAAGGGTTTTAAGGGTATAGATAGATTATATTGTCCCTACAAATAGAAGAGTTGAGTTGTAGGGTAAGGTGTTTGTCTGAGACAGGATCAAAGGGTGTCTCCTTTGGTTCATGTGAAAGGGGGAGAAACCGATAACCTCCTTCCCAATCCCCTGTTTTCCTAGCTGTTGTTTGCCTACTATTTTGACTTCTCTTCATTATCCACATTTGTCCCCCTCCTCCACCTTCATTATCCAATCATTTTTTTCCACCTCATCACCAATTTACTACTGCAAGTTAAACCATTTTTAAAGAGTAATTTTAACGGTCTTTGAGTTGAGTTGACTCTTTGCAGTTTGCACAAACATGAAACAACCTCATAAATTTCGTTTTCTTTTCTTGTAAGACTTGGGCTTCTACTAGAAATGCCCCGTGGGCCGTAATGAAGGAAAATGCCCAAACATTAAGGATGAAAATGCTCAATGCAAGTTTTTTGGGCTTTTTGGGTGTTAATGAGAAAAACGGAAAAGGTCCAAGATATAGGCCTTGTTTCAAGGAAGGCTTTGGTCCAACTCAAATATATACAGATCTCATTAATATGCCTAAGATTGAGATATAAAACGAAAACAAGATAGAAATATAAGAGAAAAATCTCATAATTATGCTAGAATCTCGAGTCAGTCTAGCTTGGGGGGTAAGCTCGAAGACAACTTTATTGAGAACTCCAGCTTCTTTTTTTTAGATTCTAATTTAATCGAAAGAATCAAAAATCAGGATTACAAACGTCAGAATAATGACTTCGTGTCTTGTGAGGTTATATATTTCGAGTGAATATGCCAACAACAGTTTATAGTGTTCAAGGTTTAATCTAACACATATACACAAAATGATAAAAACGTTGGGAGTATTTTTCATGCCTGATTTCTTTGCATTGCATTGCATTGCATGGTTGGTTTTTTCTTGAAAGGCAAGTAATTGCTGCCCAACACGAAGGGCTTTTCAATATGAAATTTTGTGCATATGACTTGCCATTTGTTCTCATTGACTCCTATGTATTTCTATACCATTATATACTCTTATCTCTAAAAGGTAGTCCAATTTGGAAAAATATTTTGTATCTCATTCGGCTTAATGGAAATTGGCCTTCAAATTCAACCAAAAATGACAATTTAGTCCATAAACTTTTATTTAGGACGATATGTCTTCACCTGAATTTCAAAGTCACATATTTTCTTCACTTGGGTATTTCAAACCATAATTTACCAACCAATTTAGTTGATTTGCCGACAAAGTTTAAAGCTTAATAGAACTGTGGTGAGGCATTGAAATTATTAGAGTTAGGGTTATATATTATCAACCACCCTTTCGGCCAGCATAGTGCATACATATATATATAGTCGAGGATTTATATATATGAATGAATGTGCGTGTGTCTATTGTCTACCAAGTTTGCCCACATTAGTGTGTTTTGTTTCTTCTGGCAAAATCATTTGAAAGTGACTTTGGTGTGTGAAACCTTTTTGCCATTAAAGTCATTATTATGCCAACCAACCCCCCGGGCTCCGGCCCCCTTTTCTTCCAAGGCTAATTTGAAACTCATCAAAACCAATTTTCTTTTCTTTTAGGATATGCATGCCCCATTCGTAATTGTTAAATTAATGTTGGTACTTATTTTTTTTAGTTTAATCAAATCATGTATATTAGACTTAACTCGAGAGATCTGAGACTAATCTTTTTTTAGGAGTAAAATCAGATAAGGTAAAGTCTTCTCAACAAATGTATATCCGAGAGATTCAATTTATATTCTCACACTTAAATCTGAGTAGAGGTTAGTATTTTCTCGACCAACATTATGTTGGTCATCAAATTGTGTTAATTCATTCACCAAAAAAAAAAGTTGTGTTAATTCACTTGATTAGCTACCATTTTTTGACTTAATTAATTAGGATGGTTGTGATTAATTATAGCCTCAAACTTGGTTGAAATTGGCTCAAGGCGGCACACGATATATCATATATATCTGTGTATTTCTTTCCACAAATGAAAGTATGATGAAACTACTTTTTACTTTTTAATTCCCACAATTCTAAACCAATTTGACTTCTTTATCCTCCATTTCGTTTTCTCATTTTCTATGTTTTTTTAGCCAAAACAGTCAAAAGAAAGATTTATGGGAAGTTGCTAGGCATTTGGCTATCTTGAAAAGAAAAAAAGTACTATAGATGTAGGGCATGCAGGCAAATAATAAAAGATTGATCATTAATATTAAAGAAAACAAAAGCAAAACCAAGTAAAATCCCTATGTAGATTAGATACCAACATAGAGTATCTATCCCCTTACATTTTTCCTTTTTGGTGTAAACTAATATGAACATTCCCTAAAATAATTTTCAGTTTTAAAACTGATCTAAAAGGGGTGTGGGTCATTAAGCCCCTTAAGACTAACAAGCCGCCGAAGATGGCCTTGATTGGAGGGCTGATGTCCCAACTTTAGAAGACAATGCGGTGGCAGTGGTGGTGGCGGCGGTCATTTTTGTGGGACCCTTGTCAAGAGCAGTGGTGGTGACGCGTTCGCACCGCGGGCACATAGTAAGGGTTGATGCTGGAAGAGGCTCGCAGCTGTGCGGCGAGATCACCGTCGGCGGCCCTACTTTCATGGCCCTCAGCTCCTCCACCTCCCTTTGAAGCCTCCTGTTTTGTTCAGTCAATGAACCAAACCATCTCTTCAAGTACTCACACTCCATTTCTGTCTGCTTCAACTTGCTCCTATATATATATAATAAGATATATACAAAAATGAAATGTAAATGAACGAGTTTGAAAGTTTCCCAAACTGGTAAAATCTGAATTAGATCAAACAAGAACTGGTTACTAGCTAGTTTGAGCAAGATTGGGAAGTCTTGTTTTAACATTTTTCCTTTTGTTCTTTTGCCTTTTTTCAAGTGATTGGTTGATTCGAAATGATAAATCTCATGCATACAAAAATATACGTGCAAGACTTTACACTTTTCATGTGGCGTGACCAACCTTAGCTTTTAAGAGATTAACAGATATGAATGATAGCATTTCAAGTAAATCAAATTGATAATGCTCTTGAATAAGTAAAAAGCTTTTTGTAATTATCTTTGCAAACCCTTAACCTTTATCATTTCCATTAACAGATGAATAGGAAGAGTAATAAATTCAAACTTTTAGATCTTATTCATATCTAATGGTACAAATTCAATAGCTGCATTTATTATCATATTCAATGCTACTGGGTGCTAACCATTACTACATTACATACATATAAAGCCAATGATACTATATAACTCAGAAAAGAAAAAAGAGGCATTTTCTATAATAGTCATAATGTGCTTTAATCTGTTTCTGATTCTCTCATGCAATATTGATAGTACAAAATTATTACAATAGCAAACTTTGTTTAGGGTATGCTTTTGCTTTCATTATGTATATATTTCCCCTTTTATTGATTTCATTCAATAATGTAATACACGAATGCAATAATTCATAAATGCATGGCTAAGTTCAAAGGAATGATGGGTCAAAGCAGCACTTTATTAGAGAGGAAGATGATGAATGTATAAATATATATATTTATAGGAGGGTGGTGATGATCTGACTAGCACACGAGGCCAAGAAACAGACATGCAATCTCAATTGCTGCTATCATTGTTCTATATTTGATGTTTTTAGACAAACCATCATTAATGTTTTATTTTTTTTTTATCTTCAAAAGGCCATCTCATGAGCTCATGAAATATAAAAACCAAACCACATCATCATTAAGTTCTTCATAAATATGTTCAGCTACTTGTCGGTCATGTGTCGTTTTTCTTCTGTAACCTAATATATTTTCTTGTTTATACTATTTGATTTCATGATTGTTTTTGTGTCTATAAAATATTAAGATAAGGATTGAATAGTGTTTCTCTATATTTCTATTCCTTTATTGTGCATGCCTATTACTAACTCTACTATTATATTCATCCATTTTTTTTTCTTCTAAGTTGTCAGGATTTGAATCTCGGTGATCACTGAAACTAAGAGTCTAGTAGAAACATGAACTCCAGACCGGCCTTCTGGCTCGATCTTCCTAAGCTTGAGTTGTATTAATATTCATATAAATTTTATGTTATCTATAGTAGTATGTTTTATGATGATAAAATTATTATATTGAGAGTACTCTGAGAGGACAGTCATGAACTTTTCCAATGTTGCAGCATACACATAAATACATACATATATAGTATTTCTATATCATGTGGAACTGGCACTTCCCTTTGGCAGCATCAAATCCTATAAAAATTTCTCTGAAAGATAAGTTTCTACTAGTTTCTCTACTTTATATTAAAAAGAAAAAGATATGCCATAAAAAGCTAACAAATTGCAAGATATTTTTCCTAGCTCATTATGTCATGCATATAAACGACCAAAAAGAACATATATAGTTAAAAAAAAAAGATCAAAAACCAAAAGTAGTTTAATTTTTCCTTCTTCCTTGTTCATAACAAGGTGTGCTTGAAACTTAAGGCCCTAAACAAACACCTGATTTGACAGAAATTTTTACACCCTAAAACATGGGTTTTAAATGTTCTAACTGTTGCTTTAAACTCTTAAAATATAGTTTATATATATATAATGAATTGATAGTGATATACCAACTTCCATAGACAACCGTTTTGTCAGGGAAATGACCACAGAAACCCCATTAAAATGCTTATATCTAGTTATAGTATAGCATCATCATAAAACTATTATACTATATATCCATATAACTAAAACATATACTAATATGAAAAGAGAAACAAAAATCCAATTGTTTCATTTTCTACTTTTACATTATTAAGTGTACGAAAAATATACGGGTATAGAATCTGATTCAGATTATATACTTTGTGATATATCTATATAACCTAAGCTACTTTTAATCCCAACCACCAACAAAAAACTTTAAGGACCCATCAAAAAAGAAAGAAAAAATCTATGAAAAAAAATGGAATTTCATTTAAATCTATGTATATATATGTATGTATATATAGATAACATAAACTTTAAGGAGTAATATATATAGGGTAGGGTATAGAGTGAGGGGTACCTGGCCCTACGGTTCTGGAACCAAACTTCAACCTGCCTTGGCCTCAGCTTAAGCTGCATAGCCAATGCTTCTTTCTGTTTCTGCAAAAACACAAAACTCCAAAAGGCATTAATTAAAGAGATCATATCAATGAATTTATTTTTATGTGAAAGGAACAGCAAAAAGGAAAAAGAAATGTTGGGGGTTTGGTGTGTGATTAATTATAATTATGATTAATTAATGGGTAGTAGTTTTTTTGAGAAAAAAAAACTTTATAAAAAATTGGGAAAATTTATTTTTTATACTTACAGGGTTTAGGGTATGGTTTTGTCTGAAACTTTCTTCAAGGAGACGAGACTGTTCTTTTGTGAGACGAAGCTTCTTTCGAGGAGGGACTCCATTAATATTGTTGCAGCTTTCTTCTTCATCTTCCATACTTGCTGTGATCCATTGATCATCTTCTGCTCCTCCTGATGGAACTTGGTTTATATCTAAATCTCTCACCGTACAAACCCCATGATCACCTTTTTCAGTGTAATAATTTTCATTCACCAACAAAAAAAAATCATGTTAAATTGGAATAAAATCGATTGAATATATAAATAATTATCAGACATGAGGTTGATCATGTTGAAAAGTAAAAACTGAAAAAGACCCTTTTTTGGAAACCATGCATGGAATCCGGGTTTTGAAGATCAAAGGCTGAAACTTTACAAAACATGGGGATTTTCAAAAGGGAATTCCAGAAAAAAAGGGTTTTGATATATGGCATATCTTATGAAATTAAGATGCAGTAATTATTAAAAGAAAAAAGAGTTAAAAAAAAAAAGTGAAGAGAAAAGGAGAGAGATGGGCTTTTTTTGCTTACCAGAAGAAGGAAGAGAAGGGGAAGAAGAGAAGCCAGCAACAGAGATTGTCAACTCCAAGTTAGAAGAGCAGTTGGTGGGTAAAACCGCCATGAAAGTTGCAGAAGAGAAAGATAACGATTGATTTTATGAGAAGAGAAAAGGTAAAGTTTTAAAAAGGATACATATATATAAATAAAAATTTATAAAAAAAAGAAAGGAAAAAGAAAAGGAGACAAATGAAATGAGAGACACTGAAGAATAAGAAAATGAAATGAAGGAGAAAAGAGAGGGTGTGAGATATACTTATTATAAAGGTCAAAGTAATAAATACATATAATAAATAGAAAGGAGAAAAAATTAATTAAAAAGAAAGAAAGAAAGAAAAGGGAAAAATGAAGGAAAGGAAAGCAAAGGAAGCAAAATAAGAATTGGAGATGTTAATAGTTAGGGTTTTTGACTGTGGGTCATCAAGTCAAAGGGTCTGACCCATCTGATCTGAGACACGTGTCAGAGAGATTGAGAAATCTTTGGTGGTGTAGGAGAATAACCGGCAGGTTTTCTGTTTATAAGTGGTGAGTCTGATTGTCGGTTCAAAGGTCAGCTTATGAAATGATTGGAAGCTTTAGACTTATAGAAAAAAAGGCTTTTGCTTTTGGGGCCGGGGCAGGGCAGGGCATGGCAAGCCAAGGCAGAGCAGGGCAGGGCAGCCAACCCTCCCATTTATCCACAACGAAATTACCCTACAACTTCTGTTTTAATAGCCCCCATCTTTGCCAACTTTGACCCTCTTAAATTTCAACTTCAATTCAATTTCAAGTTAGCAAAGGGCTATTTTTTTTTATAATCTAAATTACAAATAAACTATTTCCATATGACAATTTATGATCAAATTTGTTTTATTTGAATCGGATCGGATCAGATAACGATTCCCATATAATAATTTACGATTAATTCTGTTTTATTCAGATCAGACCACTACAGCACAGGTGTATAACTATCCGGCGAATGGAATTCTATCTCCTACCCATAACCCACATTGCTTTTTTAGGATCTTTGGTGAATTTGGGTTATTCACTTTTCATAGAAATTTGGTGATTAATTGTGGGGGCAAAGATGGATTAGGATAGGATGTACTAGGTATTATTAGTATAGAAGACTTATGTATTGAGGGACCAAAAGTGCAAAAAAGGGGGAAAAAGAAAGGTGTGAAGGAATACTAATTGCGTGGGGGATACAGAGGAAATTAATGCTGTTTTACCTGTTGACGGGTTCTTATAGAGGAATTGTAACGCACCATTTCACATTAATTGTTGCAAAGAAAAAAACAAGTCATAATTTAGGGATGTGGAGTTTGGACAAGGGACATTAAATGTTGGGTTATAAGGGGAAGGGTATGCTTGTCTGTCTGCAACCTTTTTTTGTTTATGTTTTGGGGATCTCACTCTTTAGACCATGTATTTAATGGTTACAACAATTATCATCATTTATGACTACTTTGAAACTCAACATTTATTTGGTAAGTTTGATACTACTACTACTATCATTAACAAAGAAATTTAATGGATTGATTCCTTTTTAATGTTAATAGTAAGAATGTGTTAATTATTGGTAGTAGTGTTAGGTTCCAAGGACACCCCATTGCATGACACTTCAAATTTATTCCTATTCACCCCAATAAAAATGATAAGAATATAAGTTCAATCTTCCGAAAATACATTTGCTGAAAGAATTTTAACTTTATAAATCCCTACTCATAAGAGATCAATAGACTTTAAGTAATAATGCCTGAATATATCATCGGTTTAAAAAATACCCATTTTTTTTATAAGGATCATATAAAATTTTGCGTTTAGTGAAGGTTACTTTTCATTCATTATATGGTTCAATCTCATGTTTAAGACCAAGAATCTTATAATTAGTAGGAGTATTTTAATTGGAATTGTGTGAATCATTTATATAGTATTGTTGATGGTGTGAAGGGGTGCTTTTCTTAAGTACTACCATTTCAATTAAGACAAGTAATTAACAGGGGGTATTAATTAGTACTTTTAGTGATTTAAAATTAATCTCATGGGTTTGACTTACTAATATTGAAAGGAAATTTGGGTCTACAATAAATGGGAATCAATATGGGGTGTGGCCAAATTTGACTTGAAATATATCCCCACCGCCAATCAAAAGTCAAGATTAAGTCAATTGCACATTCGAGGGGTTGGGTTTTTAGGTGTAGCAATAGAAATGAGAAAATCTGATCAGCAACTTGGATTTCAAGTTTGGGACCTTTGACTCTGCCCAACATTTTTCTTTTCTTTTTGTATCTATCCATGACCATTGTTTCATTCACCCCAAATTTATTAATTCATTTACTATTGTTTTTATTCCCACACCAATGAAAACAAACCTTGTTTTAATGAACAAGGGTCAAAAAAAAAGGCCAAAATGAAAAAAAAAAAAAAAAAACCCTTTCTAAATTCTGACTCATAACCTACATTTTCTGTGTCTCATAATTATATAAATTCATCAAATAAATGCCACATAATTTCTTGGTTTTAAACTTTTAATTTGATGTCTGGCCAAAAAAAAAACTTACAATTTGATGTGGGTTTTTTTTTTGGAAAATTTGTTTTCTTTTTTTTTTATCCCATCCGGTATCCATGGCTTTACCCTAACTAATCCGGATCCGACCCGCATCACGCACCTACTTGGGTAGGAGAATTTTTATATCTTCATAGTGTCTTTGCAGGATCTTTCATTCATGTCTTAATTAAGCTAATAATTAAACTAAAAAAAAACTAATGATGACTTTATGGACAAATTCCAGTTGTAGAAAGGAAATATGGGAACATGTTGGAAATGGAAAATGATATACTCAGAAAATTCCATAAAATTTATTGCAGAAGAAGAGGAGTACTAATTTTAATTATGAGAAAAAAAAAAGAGTGCTTTCCTGGTAATTACATACTGGAATAAAAATTGCTGACTCTTTCTCTATTCCAACTGCCACTGATATTGCAGAGCTCAAAAACTTTGATTTTTTTTTTTTTTATTTAGTACTTAGTACATACTATATGAATATTGGAAGGCATAATTATTCCTAACTACCCATTGTTTCCCTTAGCAGAAAGTGTACAAATCCTGATTTTGCATTCATAACTATTTCAGAATCTGGTAATCTGTTAGTGTTTCTTTTTGTGAGAAATTTAAATTTGTTTCAGGCTTATAAATGTTTATTTAACCTATTCTTTAATGAGATTTATTATTTATAAATAAAACAAATTACTATATAAATTTGGATGGGGTCAAACCATAAGGCTAAACAAATTTCTATGCCCAAATTTGGTCCGGCTTATTGCTCAAAAAGGCCCCTGAACTTACACAAAACGGCCAAATAAACCCCTGAACTCTAATTGCAGCCAAATAAGCCCCTGAACTTTTTAAAAAGGCCAAATAAGCCCTTTTCTGATGGCTAAATGCTGAAATAAGGACTAAACGTTTCAAGATTTTCTCAAATAAGGATCAACATACACAATTCCAACAAATTAAAACACATACTTAACAAATTTTTATAAATTAGAGAATTCTTAAATGAAAACAAATGTTTCTCATGCGTACATGTTAAATTTGATAGAAAAATGATATTATCGTGTTAATTAAAAATAAAAAACTATTAATCAAAATAAATTCATTAAACGTAATATGATATAAAATTATCGTACGTTTTTCAGTTTATATATATCTCACACACTAGTATTAACTTATATTGTATCAAATTTGTAAAAAAATATTAATTATGTATTTTAATTTGTTGGAATTGTTTATTTTGATCCTTATTTGAGAAAATCTTGAAACATTTAGTTCTTATTTCAGCATTTAGCCATCAGAAAAGGGCTTATTTGGCCTTTTTAAAGAGTTCAGGGGCTTATTTGGCTGCAATTAGAGTTCAGGGGCTTATTTGGCCGTTTTGTGTAAATTCAGGGACCTTTTTGAGCAATAAGTCAATTTGGTCCTATATATGTTGAGTCAATCCTGGATAGACAACCCAATTCTCAGCTGCTCCATAATTTACAATTAAAATTTACGAAATAACTTATCTAAAAAGAAAAAAAAAATTAAAAGAACTTATAAAATTCTTAAAAAGAAATTGGTTGGTATATGAACTTTGATGTTGAACAAGAATTTCTCGAACTAGACTTGATTTGATGATCTCGAATTCTGCCATTTTCTATATCTTATTTCTTACTATAATTGAATTTGTAATTATGATTAGGATGCATATATAATTAATTTATAAAACAAAAAACTAAAATTTTTTAGGTTAATAAAATTTCGAGAAAAGAAAAGTCCATCTTACAAAAAAAAAGGAGGAAAATCTTTAGAGCTTATGGAGTTATCGTTAACTATCATGTACTATAACATATTAAATTAAGAAATCATTATCTTATGTTAACTATGAAAAGTGCCTACCCTTTATATATATATGCGATTGCGAATGGGTTAACCGTACCATATATATAATACTATCAATGAAGAATCTCCTAAGATTTGGGTTTATTATTCTGCAAAGGATTGTTGTTTATTAATTGCCTTTGGTGGAAAAATTGAATCATTTCTTAACTAACTTAACTATCTTTCCCTTATTCATTTTTTTCCTTGAAAAATACAACAAGCTCCAATTCTATATGAATAAAATTAGAAATTTCTTACTTTTTCATTGTTTATAATAGTGTAGGTCTATATATATATTTTTCTTAAAACAACCAATAGCTCATTTATATATGCCCCAATAATTGGTTTACATTTTCAAGAAACTGGATATATAGCAATTAGTTGGTGCTACTAAGTACTAGTGTTAGCCAATATATTGGTAGTGATTTCTATCCTAATAAGAGCGAAAATATAAATTTAATTCTTCAGAAGCACACACTTAGAATTATTTGAGAGGGTTTTATACTTTCACATTCTTAATTCAAAAGGGATTACTCTCGAGTCAAAAAAAAAAAATTTGAGGGTACCATTAATTAAATTAACAAAAAAGAAATTAGAAATTACGTACCAACTTATTACACCAATTCAACCACTTATTATAAGTGCATATATGATATATTGAGGTGTACACTGTTGGAAATCACTTTTGTTGAATCTCATGTCCTTAACACATAAATATATGTACGCCCTTGATCATCTCTTCATTAAAGAGATGAGTGGGTGTAGCTATAGGCAGGAATTATGCTTGATGAGTACAATGCCGACACTCTTTGTCACTAAAGTAAAACAAAAGTCAATCCATTCTTTCATTATGTTTTTGGAAGTTGTCTCATACATGAAAACAAAATCTAAAGTGAACTCATTAATGTATTCATGAAAACCTTTTGTGTTTGATATATAGAATGATCCATAATTTATATATATATATATATATATGTAGATAATTTTATTAAATTGGAAGGATATATAGAACTTGAAAGGATATATATTAATATATAATACTTCTGTTCTCTATATTTTGAGAACATAAGGCTCAAATCCATATTTTAAAAGAAATTGAAACAATTATTACCAAAAAAATAGAAAAGAAAAGAAATTGAAACAATAGGAAGAAAGACCCATGTTCATGTATGATTCGAACCATTCTTTCCAAGTATGCAAATCAAAAGAATATAAAAAAGAAAGAAACAAAAGGAAGAAAACAATGAATGAACCTTCTAATGAATTACTATTAGTTTATAAATTTTTTTCTCTATGGAAAAGTAGTAGGTAGAAGAATTTAGTTCAGAAACACTTTTTATAATAGAGCAATAGCAACTATTGGAGTAATACCAATATAAGAAATGGGTAGAGTTGGTTTATGATCATGAGATATTAATAGCATTTGCATTAATGTTTGGATCAAAATTCACATAAAATAATCAAAGTTTGCTTGATTATAAACACAAGAGAAAATGAGAAAAGGACTGTCCTTTCGATCACGGGTGATGGTTGGTTCAATTTAAGGAAAAAGAGGGTTAAGGCAATATTCATTCCATTAAAGAAAAGCACTTTTGATTATTTGCTTTCACTTTTTCACCCCTATTGAAAGTGGGGGGAGATAAGAGTGTGACATTGACAATCATAATATACATATATATACTAGCTATTAGATTATTATTATTATTATTATTATTATTATTATTATTATAAGAAACCAATATTATCATCTTAATAACCATTAACTAGAAAGGGACTTATTGAAATTGTATGGTTTCATGGATGACTGTATGGGCCTTACTATGCTCAGGGCTGTAAAACATTAAACCCTTTATTTATCTATTGTTCCTTTTTAACCAAAAAAAAAAATTGTATGGTTTCAAAATTAAGTTCTACAAAAGACAAGTTTCGTCCAACTTTGTATTAATTTCTTGATTGATGTGTCAATTAAGTCATATAGTTCAATAATGTCTCCTTGGAGTAATATTATAACTTCTCCCTTTGCTTTGATGGTTAGGTGGATGCATTTGAATCTAAAAGACAAGGGTTAGAGTTCTGGTGCACAAATCATCAAAGGAGTAATATTATAACACACATATTTATCTATAATCTTGATAGCAACATACTCCTTTAGATATTTTGCCCTTGCTTGAGGAAATTTCATAGGTATATCTACCTTACGAGGTTAAGCCGAGCATTTTGTAAAGAAAATCAGACATTCAAATCTTCATAAAAGAGGATAATTACAATTGCTCTTGAAAATAGGTATCAATTATGAACCCATGTTTAGGTTTTTTGTGTGAGGAGAGAAAGTAGAGTGTTGTTCAAGAGTAATAAAGACGAGAAGGGACCAATGCATATTAGGCAACTTCAACACCTGTTTATGGAGTCCAAAGTTTGCACTAGTGTATCAAATAATTACCCTTAATCAAAATGCAATTAACCATTCGAATATAAGAGTTTAAAAAGAAAAAAAAAAGGAAAGGGGGTGGGGGGCAAACCAGCAAGGGAACCTTTATCTTGGTGAAGAATGCCGTAGAAAAGGTGAAAGACACGCCCGACGCAGCTTTCCATGGAGAAATGGGAATGTGAAATTAGAGGGGAATGGGATGGATCATGGATGATGATGATGATTAGATTAGGGACAACACATGGAACATGGAAACCTGATGGGCCCCAGCTTTGATGATTGGGTAGGGAACCAGGTGTGGGCCCCCACTTGTCTTCTTGTCCTCTCCCTCATTGGCCCTTCTCTTCAACATCCCATGTTTTGTAATCTCAGTGGATTACATGTGGGCCCCTCACCTCTCCTCCTATTAGTCTTCTTCATCACCCTCTCCCTTCCCCCCACCCCCCAAAAAAAAAAAAAATCCAAAACCAATTTTTATTATTATTTTCATATATTATGAAACTATATTATAGTATGAACACTTTAAGAATAAATTATTGTTTGATTAGGCATTAATTATTGCTCTATGGAAAGCTCATGAGCAAAACATGATGCGTGTTCATAATGTATTACTAACTGCTTAAAAGAATTACTACTAAACTATATTATACAGGAATGGTCCCAAAAAAAAAAACTATTATATAGGAATTCTCTGAATTCATAATAATTGCAAAATATACATGTTCAAGCTCATTTTGAGAATTCATAGTGGTAAGAAGGCACCGGGAAGGAAGGATTAAGGAAAAAGGCATCAAGAAAAAAAAAACTCCAACACTGACAATTTTTCCTTATAATCTTTCAGTTAATGTTATAAGGTTGATCTTTTAACATGTGCAATTGGGGGCACAAACTCATCTCTCAAACTATCTCCAAGACTCCAACCAAGGCATGATTCAAACTAGTCCTACTTCATTTTCCCATGTTTTACCATTCATTCTCTCACACTGCTTTTTTCACCCCCAACATCCAAAGCACAAAACAACTATAAATTTTGGTGGGATTTTTGACTTGCAATCCATTTGAATACTTGAAAGCAAAATAATCAAAAACCCAAATGAAACACCCCTGCAATTCTAAAGAATGCGGGAATCCAACTTTCACGATAGATTGGCTAGATACTGTAACATACTCCGGCACTACGACTCGAAGAATTGGAAATTCTTTTTGATATAACAAAAGGTAGGTTATGATCTATTCACAGCAGAATACACATCAAAACTGTACAGCTCTTACTAGCACACAAATGAGCATATCGCTGAAGAAGCAAGTAACTGACCTAAATAGAATGCTGATATATAAGCGAGGTCTAACTTGAATTTACCATGCTATAGCTCAATCACCTAGAAGACATAGTGGCTGTCGCATGCTAAGTTCTGCTTTGAGTGCCGGAAAACGATCCAAGTCATGAGAATCACTCAAGATTTTCTGCACATTAGAAAAGTATTGTTTGTTATTGAAGCAGACAAAATCTTACCATGCATATGTTCCCTATCATAAATAACAATTAACAGGAAAAACTACTATATCCTACTGGAAGACACCCTTAAATCGAAAATAAACAAAAGTTACAACATTCAAATAACAAGAGCAAGCGTGATAAAATATTTACCAATGCAGCCACATGTGCCTCTTGCAAAATATTGCCATCCACTTCCAATCTGGCTATAGGAAACTCAGGAAGGTGTCCTGATTGTTTTTTGCCAAGTAAATCACCAGGTCCACGTAGAAGAAGATCCACACTTGCTAAATGGAAGCCATCCGATGACTTCTCAAGCACTTTCAGGCGATTAAGGCTACTGGCAGTAGATGCCACTAATATACATTTAGACTTTCTTGATCCACGACCAACCCGTCCTCTAAGTTGGTGTAACTGGGCTATTCCAAATCTCTCAGCATTCATAACAACCATCATAGATGCATCTGGAACATCAACACCGATCTCAATTACTTGAGTGGAAAGCAATATATCTGTTTCTCCAGACCTAAACCTTCTCAATGCTTCTTCCTTTTCATCACCCTTCATTCTTCCATGTAACAACCCACATTTATAATCGCAAAACTGGTTTGCTATGGTCTCAAGATCTGCAGAAGCAGCCCGAAGCTGTGGCAATTGCTCAGATTGCTCAATGACTGGATATACAAGATAGACCCTTCCTCCTGCTTCTAACTCCTCTAGCATCATCTGTTACAAAAAATAAAACAAAAGAATCAGTTCAGGCGATTATTCACCTGTTGATACAAATAAGCAATCTCAAAGTGATGCAAGACTTATGAATGCGCCCCTTGTTCTAGGAATT
The DNA here is from genome assembly GCA_001974805.1 of Corchorus capsularis. Lineage (NCBI taxonomy): Eukaryota > Viridiplantae > Streptophyta > Magnoliopsida > Malvales > Malvaceae > Corchorus > Corchorus capsularis. The sequence goes on along the minus strand of AWWV01013683.1, from coordinate 35,424 downwards.
AAGACATATGCACACACACAATGTTGTAAGTCAATTTGACATTTTTATTACATCGATCAAGAATAAATCATTTTCTGTATTTCAGGTATCATATTTAATGGTTGAATTCTATGTGCCAAAATAAATAGCTAGACACTTTCATTTAATTTGAAAGTTAGCAACTTAGCATTCATGATCTATGTAAATTGAGCATGAAATTTCACCAGTTGGATTAAACAAAATATAAATTGCATAAAGAAATATGTATGGATGTAGAACTAAAAAGTTTTACATTGGGTGTAAGTGGATCCCTCCCCTAAATATATCTATGAGAACCATAAACAAAATAATTTCTACACACAAGTTAAGGATTCATTGTTATGAAACAAGGAATGCTGATAAGGATTTTCTACAAAATACCTAATGGGCTAAAATACTAAATAATTATCTATCAAAAAAAAAAAAAAGTACATAAGCCCTTTAACTTTTCTCAGTTTCTAGAAACAGAAACATGAAATATTCAAACAGGTCAAAAGGACAAAAAAAAAAAGAAATAGAGAGAGAGAGAGAGAGAGAGAATACTTTACCGCATAAATATTCTTAAAGCCATTGTCAGTTCCCTCAATGATGTGTGTTTCAACAGGTATTCTTCCTGGAGGTAAGTCAGTAATCTGTCATTGTAGTAACCAGAGAAGATTCATTAGCACGCAATGAAAATATAACTGTGAAGAGGTGCAACATTATGCTGTCCAAATTATCCTAAATTGTAGGCGAGCAAGTTTGAATGGTAACCAACCTCAACCTATCGCTTTAATTTTTCTTGATTCTTATAATTTTCCATGACATTTTGTTGATTTTTAGTTGCTGTAAAGACACTCCTATCCTATATGTCTTGCATACTTCAACTTATCATGCTCCTACTCTTTTTTTTCCCCGAATAATTTTTTTTGAATAAAAAATTAACAAATCCGATACCAAGCATTAAACCAACAAATTTAGTCTATTTTATAAGAAACACAACTCCAGAGAATGCAAGCAACTTTAGATATACATAGCAGATTGCACATACATGTGTCAAGGACATATCCCCATACAAAGCCAGGGCAAGGGTCCTTGGGATTGGAGTAGCTGACAAGGCAAGAATATGAGGAGCCATATAGGTTTCATGTTCAGAGGAAACATCCATGTCAGCCACTTGCATTTTTGAGCTTGTTGAAGTATATAGCTGTAAGGATAAGCTTTTCCATTAGCTCATGATACAAAAACATTTGAACATAACAAAATGATAATCCCTGCAAAGAACTTGAGGATGGAATAATTACTTCTAGCAAAATCAAATAAGACTGAAACATTAAAGGGTTCATCAAAATATTAATCGGTACTTATCTTTTAGATGACAACCATAATTAGGACTTCAAGAAGTTGATTGATATAAAAATGTCTTGACCAATATGATTAGAAGATAGATAAATGATTAGAAGATAAACTTTTTGGTGCTTTTTTCACCAAAAACCTATATTCTTTTTAATATTGCCTTCTTTACTGAAATTCCTCTTGTTGTATATATTCAACTCTTAAAAAAGGATATAACAACCCAGATACAAGGAGAACAACATATGACATGAAGCTAAAACAATTAACACTCTATTGCAGAGAACTCTTCCACTACTGACTAATAAAGCAAAATACTATTAATACACAGCAATCTATATATGATGACCGAAACTCAATCTCAAAATACCATATTCATTAAGAATTCATCATTGGCACATATAAGTTTTCAGATATTTGCAAACAATTTATCATCCAGCCAAATAGAAGCGGACAACCTTACTGTTAAACTTTCCTCTCTGGATCACACCAAAACGATGCTGCTCATCAACCACAGCAATACGTAGAGAAGAAAACTCCACTTTTTCAGCTATTAAACTATGGGTTCCAATGACAAGTGAGATATTTCCATCTTGGAGATCCTGCAAACGGTAAAGGTTAGTGAAATTGAAGATGGTTATATAAACCACAAAAAGGCACCAGATGATGATACATGCCTTACGAATAAGACGTGATTGCTTCAGTGGGGTTGATCCCGTTAGTAAAGCAACAGTTGGTTTACACTCAACCTCGTCCATATTTTCTAGCAGATTAATGAAGTGTTCATAATGCTGGATTGCAAGCAACTCAGTAGGAACCATAAAAGCAGCCTATAGTTAAGATAAAGTCAACTCAAACCATAATCATTTCCAATCAAAACCAGTCACAGCAGGGAATTCTAATTATAAACAAGATTATTCCATATATTACCATAATGAGTGATGTGACCAATACCATGTAGTGTATATAAATCAATTTAAAAAGGACTTGTTGTTCAATGTAAAAGTAGCTTGATTAACCAACCTGATAACCAGAGGCAATGACCTCCATGCATGCCAAAAAAGCTACCACAGTTTTCCCACATCCAACATCTCCCTAGAAAGAGCATCCGCATATAATCAAGGGTGATTAGTTTTCTAGAATACAATTACATGTACAACATAGATCCAACAAAATCTAATCTCATCTCTCTTCAAGTAGAATGTGCTCCTCATCCTTTCAAATATAACACTATATTTGGCTAACACACACACACACTGTTAGATACACAAAGAAGCACATATAAAAGCTATGTTACTTGAACTCAGGGGGTTAGTGTCAGGTACAATACATGTCTGAACAGGTACATTCAATTTTTCTATCTTTTCCCATAAGTTTAGGAAAGTTAGACCTCCATACACATGTCCATAGGATACACGTAGAACACAGGGTTTTAAGGAAAATGAAGACTTGTAGCAACATTGTAAATAAGTATGAGGATTTCCACTAAGACTATATGTTGCCACCAGAATTCATATTTTTACTTTTATAATGTAAAGAATTATTAAAAATAAAAACAATTTTATTCATGAGCAAGCAGTTGGAGATGGATGTTTCCCTAGCATTTAATGCTTCATTCATCTCATTCTAAATGGTATGGTGCAAATGTGATGCCTTAAACAAATTATGGGTCTATAAAAAACCAGTTTCAAGTAATGTGACACCTCAACATCTTTATCCATATGCATATCTATGTGGTATTATATCTCACAACAGTGAAAAAAATATATTATGAAGGGATGGTAAATTCATGCAAAACTCCAAAACCTGTAAAAGTCGATTCATGGGGACTGGCCTCTTTAGATCCCAAATAATTTCTGAAATAGCACTAAGTTGACCAGGGGTGAGGGGATATGGAAACGCTTTTAAAAATTTCTTGGTCAGACTGGACCATTCTTCAATGTACACAGCATTCGCTTCAGGTTTTCTGTACTTGTTCAGCAATCCATCTTTTTCGATTTTTGTGCCAAGACCTTCAAGCATTTGAAATAAGCGCCCCAACTGCACACAGGTTCATTTTTCTTATGAGTATATGTGCAACTAATAAATAACATGAAAGCCCAATAAATTATCAGTTTCAGACAGCAGTATATTCAGATATGATACCAGGAAAAAGACATCAGAAGTTTCTAGATAATTGTACTTAATCAAGTGAGTCCCTTCAGAGAATCCATCAATGACACAATCACATTCTAATCTTAAATAGCGGTCACTAACACAAACCTCCAAAAAGAATACTAATACAATGATATCAGAAGTGTGACCCTGTTAATTATAATTATCTCCCTATAAACAATTTGACAAAAAAGAGACTTCTCTTTCTCCACCAAGTGTGAGCCCCATAGGGGGATTGAATGAAGTAAAATATGAAGACATGAAACAATTTCCTTTTTCTTTTCTCTTTAAAAAAAAGAAAAGAAAAGAAAGGTATTACATATTTAAGAACAGAAGGTATTACATATTTAAGAACAGAAACGCAGCTTTAATCTTAGTTGAAACTTGAAACCCTTGATATATATGGGAGAAATACAAGGTAATTAAATGGATCTGCAGAGAAAGCATGTCTAAACACTACACCAAAGTCACAAAACACTGTTCCAGGAAGATAACATACATAGACAATGAAATCTGTTAATGATGCAAGGTGGAATAGCCAATGTATGCCTAAGCTCACTTCTTTACAAGTAATCTTTCCCTGAGGCCTGAGCTAACCTAGAGTGGTATACATATATACCTGACACAAATACAGCCCATTCTAAGGAATGAACTTTAGGGGTAGTTATATTAATTGTTAGCCATTGGATTTTGGGAGCCAAATCCACATCTTCTTTCATGTTAAGAAACATTTCCCCTAACTGATGAACAGATTCCCCCCCTTACTCAGTGACATGCTATGGTAGCATTTTTAATGACTGCATAAGTGCTGCAAAAGTGAAAGTCGACCACTGAAATGAAGTGATAAGAGACAACATTCACTTAGAAATCTATAAATTCAGAAAGGTCCTCAAACTCAAACTTGGGGAGACATCCAAGAAAATGAGCAAAGATAAAGAAAAAGAAAAGGGAAAGAAACCCCTGGCCTCCATATCTTTGGAGTTCTCAGGAGTCACTCAAAGATGATTGCCTCACCGATCACGACAATCACAAAGCAATAATGCGGGAAAGGATGTTAAACTATATCTCAATAGCAATTTGTGTGGCACTCTAACTTAGGCAGCTTCAGTATCAGAATGTACAAAAAAAGAAGTTTGACAAAGATTATGCTGCTATGATAGATGCGTTACTATACAATAATATGAATAGTAAGGCAGAAGGTGGGTGTAGGCCGAGTTGAGAATAAGATGAGGAAGGAAAGCATAAGCTGGGGACTGTGGAGGACTGGAGGTTTATAATTATAATGGGAGTAATCTAATTAATTGAGAGAGTTCTCAAATAGAAACAAATGCAGAAAAAGAGGAAAAATCATGATGACAGCAATAATAAAAGATGAGTATGATTCAAAGATTTAATGTTCAGCTAGCAAGTACTAAATCAGAAATGAAGATTACCTGTAGGTAGAAAAACTCATCAAAGATGAGCCTTTTGCGAGCTAAATCAGCCTCCTCTATATTCTTTGGCTGGTGAATCCCAATGTATGCCTACATTGTTAGCAAAAGGTACTTAGCTTCCACATAGAAAGAGCAAATAAAGAGAATGAAACACAGAAATACTGCTAAATCATGGAACATATCAATTTACGGCCAGAATACCACGGCACTGACAAAATAGTAAATAAATCATTCATTCCCCCCCCCCCCCCCCCGAAAAAAAAAAAAAAAAAAACTTTAAAGCATCAAATTATCAAGAGCGCAATTGGTTTCAACTTTCAAGTGGCTTTCACTTTTCGAGTTTGATGACTTGATACTCATATCTTTTATTTTAGATTTAATCTTGTTGATGCCAGGATAGATGGGAGTGAACCCACTAGGAGATATTGTTTGCTTGTTGCGCTTGCCAAGTGGTTTTGTCATTTAAGCAAAGGCTCCCTGTAGCAGAAGGGGTGACCCTTGGTGTAAGTTTGGGGGAAATCAACAAGAAGATTTTTGCCTTTCAACTTCAGACAATGTCTTTCTAGAGTTCAATTTTAACAATATGATACTGTTAAGCCAAAGTTGTTCCATTAATCTGAGAGATAAAGACTAAAATGCAACCACCCGCAGATACCTCCTCCTACCACAACAGACCAAACTTGCGCCATACAATAGTCTCATTAATTAAGAACAAATGATGCGTCATGGAGTAGAAAAGGTCACTTACATCATGGAGACATAAAAGTCCAAATTCTTGGATGATTTCTTCAGGTAAAGGATCAATATTGATCGGTAAGGCTTTTAGAGCCCTGAAAGAAATAAAATAGCTATATAATAAGTTAAGAGGCAAAACCGAATCAAGACTAACTATTTTGATTTTTGAATTCTAGAATAAATTAAAATAAATGCAAAATATAAAGCACATTGTATTACACAGCATAATTTATTATGATAAGTTGATGACATGGTGGAAATAGTCCCAGGAATTCTAATCATTGTACATCAAGAATCTTATAAAACAAATTAGAGTCTAAACATTTGGCTAATTGTTCCAAAAAAAACAAGATCCATTAAAACCATTATACATTTTTCTTCCAGCTTAGTAATATTTAACAGTCAATACCACTTTAATTATATCCATGCTTTACAAGTGTACTTTAGGTGTTAAATATAATGGAACCATGCACATATAAGAACTGGAGCACTTGCTAATAACTCTTACTTGAAAGCCACTGATGTAATAATTCAGAACAAGATAATGAGGCGCAAACCTTGCAATGATGTCTCTAAGAATATTAGCATTTAAACCACCTTTTGAAGGATAGATAGGATAAGGCCTCCCTTTAGTGAGAAAAGAGGAATCATTTTCATCTTTTAGGACATCAATGCTGTATTCCCTCATTTCGTAGTGATCCTTAGTACTCATAGCCCTCACCTAGATTGGAAACAGAAGAGGAACAAAATTCTTGGATGAAATCTGTAAAAACAATACTGAAGCATGCATGGACACATCTTAGAAGTGAACTTAGCAGAAGCCGTCATTCTTTATATATAGATGAAAAATCTATGTTTTCACTTTGCTAATAAGAAAAAGAAAAAAAAAAAAAATAGAAGAGTCAGTCAATGCAATAGAGAATATTCAAATCATGAATGTTTTAAGTAAAACCTTAAACAATAAAGCTTATTAATCCAAAATCCCCTATGTAAATCCTTTGTTGACAATCTCATAACCTTTTATAGCACTTTACAACGCCTTACCAAAGTTATTAAAAACATGTTTGCTAAAAGTAGGAACAGAACCAAACAATTAATTAACAAAAAATGAATTCCTTATTATTGATGGCTACATCATGACAATGAAGCAGCTGCAAAAACCAGGATTTAGCCTATACATGTCAACCACTGTGCATGACATTACTCTTTCAAGAAAACAATGCATTAACAAGGATCTTAGCTGAAACATTTTGAAGAGTGTGAGAGAAATGAAACTCACCTTGCCACTAACACATACAAATTCTCCCACTTTATGCTTTCCTTCAAGACTTCTCAGAAAAGGTTGATAAGTGAAACGAGTACCCCGGAAAAACTTCTTCAAATGCAAATGAATTGTCTTGACACCCCCAGTATTACCATCATTACATATATGCTCCGAAGCAGGTTCGTCATTTGCAACTTCACAACCGACAATAACCTCAAGAAATGAAAAGGAATAACTGGCTCTAATTCCCCTGCAGGAAAATTGATAAATATTACCAACGTAGAAGCAACCATATCCCATTCTCAATTATCTCAATAGTTGCTATAATGTTAAACATACATGTTTAACAATCAGTATTCAGTCAAGAAACTGATTTTAGAATAATCATGAGAAAATAGTCAAATCACCTTGAAGACATAATTTTACCAACAAAAATCAAGTACTGCCCATCATCAATCCTAATCTGCGCATTCTGTAAATCTGCATAGGTCCGAGGAAAATGATGTAACAGTTTCCGCAACTGCATGGGGAGGGTAGGAAAATGTAAATAACGTGAACCAAGGCTTGTATAAACACAAGAACCTCCATCGATTGTGCTTTTAACATAATTTCAAAAGAACCTACAGTGTAAAAGCCACATTCTTCTAGCTGGCGAGAGTGCCTTTTACTCAAACCAGGAATGCAACTGATGGATCTGTCAAGAAAAAGATCCAACGTTGCAGCATCTGATTGTGGTACAACCTCCACTTTGCTAGAAGAGTCCTCCTCAATAACAAGATGATCAGACTTTCCTTCCAAAGTTGTGGAACAAGAAGATTGAAGCAATTTGTCTGTACTTTCTTGCACAAATAGATTATCTGACTTTCCTTCAGATTCGAAAGTTGTCGTCGAAGAAGACTGATGCAAATTGTCTGTACTTTCTTCTACTAGTATAGAAGAAGCCGTCTCAGAAAGAGGCTGATACAGAGAAGGCCATGTTTCACACATACCATTAGGATCAACCCACTTTTCCTCCATAGAGTAAGTGATACTTTGAGCTGCTAACAGGCCCCTTATTCGTGAGCTACTAGTTGTCTCATCGTACAATTCTACTGGGGGGGAACTACCCAAGGTGATGGAAGGAAATTTTTTACATGCGAGGGAAAGATCAATATCATCTGTAGTGTCTTTGAGATTCCTATCAGGTTGCTCATCAGGTCTTTCATTCTTGATTAAATCATCAAGACCATTATAACCCATAAAGACTGATACCTGTAAGCAAAGAAATTTGGAAGTTTTGAATGGAAAAATACCAGATGTATAGATGGGCAGAGGCAAGGAATGTTTCAAACTCAACAAGCAAATAGCATTAGAATACTTTAACAAACTTTCAAAAGCCCTCAATACAAACGGAAAAGAAACATTTTAAACACACACCTGCATTTATCCCCCCCCCCCCCCCCCAACACCAAAAAAAAAAAGATCTAAATAATATAAGTTCTTCAAGGGACATATACCATGAATTGTCGTTATCAAGTCACCGACCCTTGATATGAACCATAATTTTAAGATAGTAGGCAAAAACTAAAAAAGAACTTTTCACGCTGTAAAATTCCAGCAAACTCCAGTTCATCTATGATGCAGGAACCAATAAGCCAAATGGTAAAATCCCCTTTTCATAAGTTATTGTAAATTTTAGTTCTATCTTGTTATTTGCTGACATTTATACTGTTATTGATTTATTCAGGAATCCTGTAACTTAGATTGCAAGGAGGCCTAAGATTATTGGGCTAACATATAAATAGTGTTCTAATGCCTTCTTGGCAAGTTGGCAGTCCATATCTTAAGATTTATTCAATTGATATAAAAATCCCAGGCTTTTACATTTGCTGTGTTAGGCTGTTCTTCTCTTATGTCCTACTTTTAGAGTGATTTCTTTAAGCTTGAGATCTGTCTGAGAACCTAACTCCCTTAAGACCCAATTCATAAACCCTTAATTTCCCATCCTAATCACAGACACCCTGTGATAGGCTAGCAAAACAGAGCTGCAGACATTTTCTATAAGCAGCACTTTTAAGAACTTGCCAAGAATATAACAATCACATGCAAAGCATCTACCTTATTTAGCAGCTTTGAGCGATCTGAGATACTGGCGGTATCATACTTATGCACTTCCTCCAATAGCTTTTCTGGAAACTTGTGCTTGGATCGAGAACAAATTTTCGAAACTTTATCAAGGAGGAAACTATTAAACCTGACATAGGTAACCTGAGATAAGTAACAATCTTCTTCTCTATCATTGTGCTCTAAGCAACCAGAAATTGAGTAGGGCATACCTCATTTTTCTACCTAAAGCATTCCTATATCCCCTCTCTGCTTCAAAGACTATAGCATTTTTCAAACCTTGCCCCCTAAAGCACTGAAAGAAAAGGAGATATGTTAATAAATTGAATTAGATAAAAATTCAGTATCACTTGCCTCATTTGATGCATTAGATGCAGGAAGGCATAAAAAATGCCATACAAGAAACAAACTTCAATCATTCCTTGAATATAAATGAGAATGGAGGCACTATACAAACGGGAAAAGCTACTGAAAATGTAAATTTGGATCATACCATGCCACATGAATGCATGATTGAGACGGTTGTTGCCATGTGAAACAAGCTTACAGCACCAAAAGAACATCCCTAGTCCACCAAACCATGTATAACCCTGCAAAACATCATTTAAGTCAAAACCCAGAGGATCAAATCACCTGCCGCAGCCCATACAAAAGGGAACAATGATTTAAGAAAAACAGTAAGTTATATCTTGTGAGAACTATACCAACTGAAGTTCATCCAACTGCAGTTTGTTTAAATAAAGTTTTCTCAGCAAACCAAACTTGTAAATAGAAGCAATGCAAGCAAAGCAAAATGAACAGATAAAATATGAACGGAGATATGCAACTAAGACGAACCTGGGTTTTGAAACAAGAGTAAATGCTACTGTAGTTGATATGATAAACTCTCGGGGAAATCAGCTTAAGACAGAGCAAAAAAAATATCCAGAAAATTGGGAAAAGATAAGAGACTTTGGAATTCAGAAGCAACACCCAGCTAAGCTTCCGTGCCCGAATCTCATTTTCATGTTCAGTTGGGAAACTGCTTCTACTTCGCCTGATAGAGATGTTCTGTTTCTTTCTTCTCCACTTTCCGTTCCTTCCTTCACCATTCGTAATTTTGTCCCTTCCTTTTCCTTCTTACCCTTTTGCCTTTTCCCATCCCAATTTTTTTTGTTTTAAATGAGTTTAGTTTTAACGGGAAAAACGAAATATACGATCTTTAACACCACGTGAGCATCACGTGATCGATTGCCCTCATTTCCTCAATAAATAGACCTATATTTCATAGCGTTAGGGTTCTATATCCAGTCTCAGGGACAGGCAGCCGCTCCGCCATTGCCAAGCAGTAGAAAGCAGAGTCTGCAACTGTTTATGTTAGGCTTTCGATCAATCTATCAAAGGTTTTTTTTTTCAGCATTGATTAAATTATTAGGGGAGAAAGCAAAGGGCTGAGAGGCAAATAGGGGGAGAGTAAGATTTTTTTTTGAATCAATGGCTCTTATAATACCTGTGGGTTCTCTACAGGCTGCTCCCTGCCTTATTGAATCAGCCCTGAACATCAAATTTCAATGGCTTCATAGTACGGGTTTTGTGCTCTTTTAGCTGTTTGGGTTTTGGTTTTTAGAATGGGTTTCCCCTTTCTTTAGCCTACTACTCATCAGCTGCTTTTCACCACAAGCCTGCCTCCAAAAGCCATTACATTTACTTCAAAAAATATATTCTTTCTCCCATTTTGAAACTTTTTTTAGAAGCATAAAATGGTCTTCGACTTGGGATTCGTTGGAAGTGGGAATTGGTAATGGCAAGTTGAGATTTTGATTTTAGAATTCAAGCAATTTAATCTGTTATTGGTTCCTGAATAAACTTTGATCAATTCCTCGACTTAAAACTGTTATCTTGTACTAGCAAGTAAGAAAGAGAATGGATGATGAATTTGAACTGGTTCAAACCATAAGAACAAGAACAAGTAATAAATTTCAGGGTGCCCCCATGAAATCTGATTATCAACACTAGTTGATCTAAAAAAATTAACATGAATCAATTTTCCATATATTGATTAATTTCCAGCGGTCTCAAATTTGGGTTTTTGTTAAATGTTGAATCTTTATTGGATAAAAGTGATTTAACTGATTACATTAGACATAGCTTACATCCACTGGTCCCTAGAAAACAACAATGAGACCAAAGTTTCAGAGCAATAAAATTCAGAGTGCTCCTCTGAAATTTGATGATGAACAACCGTTTTCATGTCTACCAAATTGGCCATTCTCCAAAACCCAATCCTCAATCATAGCCTGAGAATTCAAAGCTTGGTCAGCAGGAAGAAGATGGCCAGCACCTAAAACCACAACATGGGTCAAGCTCCCCCATTTTTGCACATAACCAGCAACCTCTCCATTCACTTTCCAAATCTCTCTGTCAGCCATCAAGAACTTCTCAATCCCTTCCCATTTCATTGTCTTCACCCACGCCTCGGTAGATACGACACCGTCCCTTAAATCATAGAGCCCTTGGTACAACAAAACCTTGCTCTTCTTCACCAAGAATTCCACCATGTACTTCACACTTTTCATCACATCTTCATGCAATGCATCCCCAACAACATCACTGCACTCCTCAAATTCCATTGATTCATTCACTCCCAAAGCTTTCTTTACCTCAGCAATGTTGAGAAACTCTGTTGCATAATCTGTCTGGTAAGGTTTTTTCTTTGTAAAATCATACAAAGTGGCCAAACCTGTCATGTTACTCAGCGTAGACAAAACCTTGCTTCTAGCACTTGTTGCTGCACTCCAATTCCCCATTTTAACCAACTCAACTGCCTTCCTTTGTAACTCTTCTAGTTCTCCCTTTTGCCTCTCATTGACTAAACCAGAAAAGTAAGCATTATCAGCATGAGTGGCAACTTGGATGATTGGATCAGTTAAACCATCGCCAATAGCAAGACCTTTCAAGTTCAATCTTTGGGACGCTGGCAATTTGGGATTTTTCTTCAAAATGTAATACCCAATTGCAGGAACATACTTCCCTGCATAACTCTCACCAGTAACATAAATAGGACGAGACTTAAACGAAGGATCTAATGAGATAAAACTTGTAATGGCAGCAAAAAGATGCTTAGCAACACCTTCTTGGTCTCTAGGAATTTCTTCTGGGGTTGCTGCTATACTAAACCCAGTTCCAATAGGATTATCAAGAAAAAGAAGACCGAATAAGCGGTTCCAAGGACCTGGATTGGGCTCGAGAGACAAATGTTCGACGTTTTGCTTCTGAGAAGGAACGACACGCCATGGTCCGAGCTCAAACAAGTTGCCGATCATGGAGGAGCAGCCAGGGCCACCTTGGAGCCAAATGAGAAGTGGGGTTTTAGAGAGAGAGGAAGTGGGGCTCTGAGCTTCATAGAAAGCGTAGAAAATAGCAGAATTAGTGGCCGGATCGACAGGAAGGTAGCCTGATTTGGCGGGAAGGGCTTCTTTGGGATAAATAGCAGCTGAAATACTGTGATCAGGCAAGAAGCAGAGCAAGAGGAGCTTGAGGAGGAAGAAGCTTGCGTTTGTTGTTGACTTGCCCCTTGCCATTATCGTCAAACTGTCTGATTGGCTTCTACTAATCATGAATGAGTTATCAATATACATGGCATAAATAGTACTAGTAGCAAATAAAAAATATTTACATGGCATAAAAGTGTCCCTCTTTCATTTCGGCCTTCGGGTAATAAAAAAGATTCTTTTATTCATCAACTCAAAAGTTCTAGTAATTTTTTTATATTTTGTGAGAAAATGATATTCCAACAAATATTATCTTCGAGTTTTTAAAATTAAACTTTGATGATAATGGATGGGCAAAAAAAAACTTGATGATAATTTATTCATGGGTTTAGCTACCCGTTAAGCTACAATTAATGAGGGGTTAAATACTTAAAACTATAATTAATGGGGTAATGATGAAGGTTTTGTATTGGTAGTATTTGACAATTGCAGTAATTATTTAAAAGTTTGATTACTTATGTTCTTTTATGTGACTAAAATACCCATACTCTTTTTTAAAAAATAAAAAAAATAGCCCCTATTACATTAAAAAAAATAGTTTTAGGTGGTATATTCTCAAATTTAAAACATTTTTTATATATATGAGGGAAAGAAACGAAATTACACAAAAGAAATTAAATGGCTCTTGGCCATGTCACTGTTAGAGCATCAGCTGTAAGTAGTGATGTGAGTTCCGGAGGAGGAGATGGATGGTATGGAGACCCAATGGAAGGTGATCAAAATGAGTGGCCAGCCAATCAGCACACTTGTTGGCCTCACAATAGATGTGATTAATTGAGCACTTCCAAGGACGAGCGATGAGTGTTCGTATAGCAGTGAGTAACCTATTTTGGGTACCCTTATTAAGGCACAAGGAATTAATCTTTGATATAGCACTAAGAGAATCAGATTCTAACAGCACATCTCGATGACCATGATTCCAAGCAAATAGGAGACCATGATAGATAGCCCAAAGTTCAGCTATCATAATCGTTGAAATCCCTACACAGAAAGTAAAACCACCTAGCCAAACACTGTTACTTCCCCGAATTATTCCACATGCTGCAGACTCTCCAGGATTGCCACGAGAGATACCATCCACATTGATCTTCACACATTGTCCTTGAGGCATTTGTCATCCAACTAAGGTTTCATGCTTGAGGCGGGCTGAGATGAAGTTGGAGACATCAAAAGTTATTATTAGGATTTTAAATTTAAAAATTTAATGAATTATAATAAATTAAGACCTAATACAAAGTTTAGCCCCAAATTACATTAAAATTTATTTTTAGGTTTATCTCTCCCCCATTTAAAATATTTTATTTTATTTTATTTCATAGGGTTTTACTTTTAATAGAATATTTTTAAATTACTTTTACTATAAAAGAAATCAATGATACTAATATTAAGGGTAATTCAGTCATAAAAAAGACATACTATTAAATTTTTAATTGCATTTTACCTATCATCAATCTAACCCCATAATAATTGCTGTCATTATTACTAAGTAATAACTACTATACTTAATAAGCTAATCAAGTCTCTTAACGGGTGCCCGCTTTATTCATTTATTACTATATATATATATATATATATATAAGTATAAATCATTACAATCAAAACGTGTCGTTTAATAGTACACACAGCTGAACCGCAGTTTGCTTCAGTGTAACAACTCATTCAGAGCACGCACGCCTAGTGTTCGATAAAATGTTTCAACACTAAAACGGTTCTCTTAGAAACACTTGTTGAAAATTTCAGAAACAATCATGATGCTCTACAATCTTGTTGACGGCTTTAAGGAAATTCTCAAGATTCAAAAGTTCCGTCGAATTGTGTCCTACACAGGATTCTACTGCTTTGTTGCTGTTTTGAGCTACGCTTATACAAGCAACACGTACGTTCATTTGTTAGTTTTCATTGATTTTAACATTTTTCATCCGCTTTCTTTTAATGGGTTTGCTTTGTTGTTGGTGTTTATCTTGCAGAACTAGAGCTGGGTATTCAAGGGCTGATCAATTCTATGCTTCTTATCCAGCTGGAACTGAGCTTCTAACTGACACGGCCAAGGTAACCCTCTTTTTTTCCTTATAGTTTCATTCGTTAGTTCCCCAGCATTTAAAGTTTACATATTTGATAAATATCTGTTTATTGTCTGGTTTATATAGTTATATAAAGCAGCATTAGGCAATTGCTTCGAGTCCGAGGAGTGGGGTCCGATTGAGTTCTGTATCATGGCTAAACATTTCGAGCGTCAAGGGAAATCACCATATGCCTACCATGCGGTAAGTCACTCAAGGAACTCTTTTACTACTCTTCCTTATGAATCCATTCCTGGTATGCTAGATGAGGTTCTGTTTTCTGGTATTACATGAAAGTTGAAACTTTTTAAACCTTGATGAAAATTGGGATCTTTTTATGTGCATGATTCAAACACAACTTTGTTGTTCTCTATGAGTTCATTATGTTGAATCTGTAATAATGGAGAATAATTCGTAAAAATGATATTAGATTCATTTAGTGCCTCATTGAATGGGACAAAACACCACATTCATGCAAATAACCTGCTATATGTTGCAAGTTGCAACCAAGGTTTTCAGTTTATAATTTACCTTTTAGCCATAATGTTATCTGTGCCTATACTGTTTCCCTTGTTTATGAGACACAAAGGTCTCTTGTAAAAATCTCTCTTGCATATGGGGATTAGGCTGTCTTGACATGCAGTTTTAAAAGAATAGACAATACTGAGTGCTATGCTGTTGTTATGCCCTCCCTTGGCTGTATACTAGTTAAACTGATTCCAACTCTGTACCCCATGATTCATTCTGTTTATTACCTGGACTACAAACTTCTAGAGAGATTCTCAGCTATATTTGGCTGCTGGGAATAGAGGCAAGTCAACAAATGAGACACAGAAGCATAACCTTTGGCTCAAAGAAATACCCATGCATCGTTCTTGGTAGTTTAGTTGATTGTGCTTTAGAAATTGCTCCAGTTCTTACAAGTTATCTGTTTATAACTTGAATTTTTCTATACAAGCTTACTGGTTTCTTTATTTACATTCAATACATTACGAAAACTTGTAAGTCTCTTGACTTCATATAAACTGCTAGATTTAGGAAGCTAAATTTTGAGCTTTTGTTGCTCAATACTCTTCGATTCATAATTGTTATATGGTTGCAGCAATACATGGCTCATCTCCTTTCTCAAGGTCAACTTGATGGAAGTGGCTAGAACGAGGTAGCAAGAAAGTTTCGAAGAAAAGAAGATGCACTGTTAGATGAGTGGAAATGTCATCGCATTCACATAAATGGACTCGTGGTGATACCTGTACCAAAGGAGAATCCAAATTATATTGTCTGTGATGCCAACTGGTTCTGTTTAAGATAATAACTTATGCTGACACCGTAATCAAGTGCCATTGTTGATTGTACTTGAACTTGGTTCTGGCCATCTTGTTTGGGTGGCTTTTAGACAATAATTTACCCAATTGGGAACTGACATTCCATGTTTTGACACCAATGTCTATATCAGAAACCTCCATTCCCACAATGAATGCACTTTGCAGCTGCTATTAAGTATTAACCATTACTAGTGTTTAACTATGTATTAAGAAAGGTTTTATTGCCTCCACAGCACATATAAATGATTTTCTTGCAGTGAGCTTTCAAGAAGGAAATGCTGGGAAATTACCAAATCTACAGTTATTTAATGGCTTAATGGGCAAAAAGGCCCCTGAACTTACACCGAATCGTCAAATAAGCCCCTGAACTCTTAAAAAAGGCCAAATAAGTCATGTTGCCAAGGCTAAATGCTCAAATAAGGACTAAATGTTTTAATATTTTCTCGAATAAGGATCAAAATACACAATTCCAACAAATTAGAAAACATACTTAGCAAATTTTTACAAATTAGGGAATCCTTAAATGAAAACCAATGCTTCTCATACATATACGTTAAATTTGATAAAAAATGATATTATCATGTTAATTAAAAATCAAACCCTATTAATCAAAATAAATTCATTAAACGTAATATGATATAAAATTATCGTGTGATTTTCAATTTATATATCCCTTACACATTAGTATTAACTTATATTGTATCAAATTTGTAAAAACATATTAAGTATGTTTTCTAATTTGTTGAAATTATATATTTTGATCCCTATTTGAGAAAATCTTAAAACGTTTAGTCTTTATTTGAGCATTTAGCCTTGGCAACAGGGCTTATTTGGCTTTTTTTAAGAGTTCAGGGCTTATTTGGCTGAAATAATAGTTCAGGGGCTTATTTGACGGTTCAGTATAAGTTCAGGGGCCTTTTTGCCCATTAAGCCGTTATTTAATGCATCAATATCTACCACCAGCTGAGCTAGAAATGCAAGTTTCATTTCATGATTGCCAATATGTTGGATTGGTTTCACAGATAAAGGTATTAACAAAATGCCAAAATGTTGAATGTGCCTGTAATAAAAATGCTTGAATATGATTCCTATTATCTCAGTGTTCTCGGAAACTAGTGAACTATTTGAGTAACGACTGCAAATAAGCTTTATCCTTACAGTAAAGGCAGCAATTCGATGGCTGCATGAATTGCATCCCTCAAATGAATGTGTTAATCCTAAAAATCAGAAAACATACTTCTTTTCGTAACGTGCAGAGGAAGAAAAGGAAATGAATACCAGAGAGCTGCAGCCATTGAGATGAGAAAGTAAATTGTTAAACTTACTCAATGGCACACAGACAAATCACTTCCTCTGAAAAATAACAAATAACAACTAGAAAGCTACATTAGCAGGGCTGCGAATTAATGTATTTTAGTTCATAAAATAACCAACAATAATACAAGAGCCCAAATAACTTTCCATAACTTTAATCTGCCTATGAAGGCAGATTAAGAAACCTTCAGAGGACAGTTGTTGAGATAGCAAATGAGAACAAAGCAGCTGCAGATGATCTTTGTCAAAGCACATAAGGACGCACATTAAGCAACCACTTTCCGTGCTTCATTGTGTATCTGGAAAAAGGATTATAGAAATAAGAGAGATGATACCAAACCCCTTTATGAAGTGAAACACTGACAAACAGAAAGCTGATAGTTTATGAATACGCACCTCACAAGACTTTCGAAAGACACCCACACACCTTGAAGCACTGATGCTATCACTTTTCATAAGGCGACGAGCACTTCGTGCAGGTTTGCCAGAGGATTTCTGACTCTCTGTCTCTGGCACATTTTGGTTTCCATTTTCCAATTCCTTGGATCCTTGCAACTTTGTAGGGCTCTGCACTGTTGCCCGAGTAGCAGAAGCCACTGTGCGCTTTTTTGATTGATCAATTTGATCATCTTCAGTGCAGACTCTCTCCCTAACAAACAAATGGGCAAAGTCAATATGGTAAAGGAAGCACATGCAGATAAAAAAAAATAACAAATAAGAAATATTCTGACAATTCACCTAGGCAAAGATGTATATTTCCTTTGGAGCAGCATGCCTCTTTCATTTTTGCCACAGTCCTCAAGACATGCAAATTGTCGCCGGAATTGATCAACTCCGCTGGTGACACAAAACAATCGATTCAGCATTTAATAGCATATAATTTAAATAATTAAAAAATGGATAAAATTAAAACAGTAAGTTATGACTTATGATGCAAAGATAACTTGGCCAAAAGAAAAAAGAGATGAAAAGCTCAGGTAATGTAATCATCTAGCTAAGAGAATAAATCTCACTGAAACTTAGACGAAAGGTAAGAAAATTGTTCAGTCAAATGCAAAATTGTCATAGTATTATCCCCCTCTTGCAGCTAAGGTTTCCTCAACACTAAATGCTTGCTGAAACACAAGCAGGTTTAGAAACACTTCTTCTTTTATGAGACACGAGTAAAGTGAAATAAATCTCCACTGTTATAATCTGCATTCCCTTGTTAGAAGAAAAATGATGAGATTGAATCTGTAGTTATGAATATTGTCGTAATAAGCGTGTGGAATGATATTTTGCACACTGTATACAATTAGAGCACAAGATTCCACAATGAATAACTCTTTACTTATCGTGAGAATCCAGCACAGGCAACACACCCTGTAAGTTTGTGCCACCTTTTATAGAACAATGGATTTTTAGCATCACTGCCAGTTCTGCATCTAAATTAACAAAGGAGTTCTCTAGTGCAAAACAAATGAAAGATAGCTATCACTTTCTAGTTCCAACAGACCTGGACATTCACTGTCAATCACCACACTTACAAGGGTTTCATGTTTATGATTTATGTTCCATGCAACTGTTCTAAACATCATCAGAAAATCTAGATGGATGCCTGACCTTGGATACATGAAGCTAATCTGATCTTTGCCTTGAAGGTACTCCTGCAGCATCTGCGGATGGTACTCTAATATCTGTTTGCATTTTAAAATAAGATGTGCCATATGTAAACAATGAGTTAAAAGGGGAACCAAATGGAGAAGAAAATCACTGAGGCAAGAACTAAACTGGTACCTCTCTGTAAATTAGCTCTCTAACATCATCTTCTGTTAATTTCCTTCTTTCAAATTCAAATTCCAATTTTGAAACGGGTTTCATGGATGGCTCAATGTCCACATTTGCCAATCCATGGAAATACGGATCAGCTAATGCCTGCAGAAAGATTATCATAAAAAGTCAAGAAATAAATAATAGTATGAATGAAAGGGATACAAATCTTAAAGTCATAACTATAAGAACACCTAGAGTTTACCTCTTCAGCAGATGGGCGGTCATTAGGGTCAAATGCAATCAGACGCTGAAGCAAATTAAGGGCCAATGGATCTACATTCGGAAATTTTTTTGAGAAAGGAATTGGTTTCTTTTTTCTCATGCTATTCAAATAATTTCTAGCCTTTTCATTCCGAATCTGCAGATATTTTGAAGAGTCAAGATCATTAGGAAACAAGATCTTGGCCACGTTTAAATTAAAGCTAGGAAATAACTTAAAGATATTCCTAGCAAGCGCTGATGAAAATATTCTCTAATCACAAAGAGATCGCAGACCCTTGCAATTGTTTCATCAGAGGGAGTGCCAAGCAAATCAGTGACAAGATCCAATTGTTCCACCACATTCTTCCCAGCAAACAAGGGTTTTCCGGTAAGCAACTCGGCAAATATACATCCTACACTCCAAATATCAACAGCAGGGGTGTACTGCACAAAACACAGGTTTCAAAATCAATTAATAAAGTTCTTAGAAAACTTTTCTCAAAAATTAGTTCACCTCAACAGAATATAAAAAGCAAAATTCTGGTAGCAGCGTTAGTATGAGTAAGAAAGAAAGAGAATAACAAGAGGGAAACAGGGGATTAGAACCCAAAGACATGTTGAACACCGGACTTTTGCAAAGAAAGCAAACTGCAGCATCTACATTTTTCAACCCACAAAGATGAGATGTGCAAGAAAGTTTCTTCTGACTCAAGCACCAGGTATTCTACTCTCTCAAGTACCATAGCCACCATATACAACCAGATGACTCAAGAATATTAGTTGAATGTAGCATAAAAAACATAAGCAAAAGTAGAAAGAACACAGTTTAATGTAAGCCACACAGCAGCCTAACACTTAGAACAAGTCATAGTAAATTAATTTCAATAAGAGATTAATCACCTTGGAGTAAAATGAACCACACAGTTCTGGAGCACGATACCATCGAGTTGCCACATAATCCTTGAAAAGTAGATGGATGATCAGATGCCAAGAGTAACTAACTTGGTATAAAGAATGGAAATAACAAAGTCATAAGGCAAGAAGGAAACACTTACAGTCCAGAAAATAGCAGAAGGAACATCAGTAAATGATACCCGAGCGAGTCCAAAATCACAAAGCTTCAGTTTGCAGTCCGCATTAGCCAGTATATTTTTTGGCTTTAGATCTCTATGGAAAACATGCGCTGAAAAAATTGAGGGGAAAAGGTAAGGAAATGCAAAAACTGGAGAAAAATATACAATAATTGATAGGTAAAGAAAACAAACCTGTGTGAATGTATTTTAGACCTCGAAGGAGTTGATACAAGAAAAATTGATGATGTGCAGGCGATAGATCATTATTTAACTTTATAACACGATGAAGGTCAGATTCCATCAACTCAAAGACAACAAATATATCTTTAAATTCTCTTCTACATGGAGGAAGCATTATGTGTTTTATTTGAACTATATCTGGGTGTCGCAGCAATCTTAGGAGTTTGATCTCTCGAAGAATGCGTGTGGCATCAGACGTGTGCTCAAAGATGTTGGCCATCTTCTTAATAGCTACCTTCTCTCCAGTATGAGTATCTATTGCAGATGCAACCACACCATAACTTCCTTTGCCAACTACTTCCTTAATTTCATATTGGCTTGCCTCGCCATACTCAGTGAAAAAGTCTTTGTCAAACATTTTCTGATTAAATTAAAAATAATTAGATTCCCTCTGGAAGAAAACCAACATGATAAAATAACTAAAAGTGTGCTCACAGCATACTTCAAGTATAACAAAAATATAAGTATGAAACCCCTCATAAAGAATTAGCTCTCAGCCTTCTAAGCTTAAGCTATTTAGATTGCATTTCTTAACTTGTGAAAGGAAGATTTGAATTTCAAATATAGTATAAGTTGTGCTTTAATACTCATGAATATAGAATCTTATGATCATGCTAAATCCATGGATTTTGTCAGATTTCTCTTGAGTAGTAATTTATAATTCCAGGATTTAAAAGTGCAAACACATCTCATTACACTTACAACTTTCCTATAGCAATACACTCATCTTCACAATTCACAGAAACTTGTTTTCAAACAAAAAACTAAAATTTAACCTTAATTTTCCTTAAAGATATGTGCTTTGGCAGATCTCTAGCAAGTAGCACCTTATCTTCTTGTGAATTATTAGTTTTATAATATATGAATAAACAAGATAAAGACAAAAGCATACACATCAAAAGAAAAAAAAAATCCCCAATACATATTTCTAAAATTTCAACATGTAAGAATTAAAGCTTGTTTGGTGAATGTTTAAGACATAAAAAATCTCCAAGAAAGCATCTCAGTGAACAAACTCCATGCATACATATAATTACTAGTTGAAAGTTAAGAAAAGAAATTCAACACAATAAGCTTGTAGGTGTATGGTAACCTTTATTATTGTTCAAGTCATTTTCAGCCAAAAGCATCAAAATTTCCATCAAATGAGCAAAACTTCAAACCATTATCACTCACCAAACAGACAATTAAACTCATCCCAGACATCAAAAACAATGAAAACCCAGAACTCATTTTGTTAGACTGAATAACAAAAGAGAGAGATAGAGAGACAAATGAATGAATAAGGAGAAAAAAAGAAGAAGAAAAATTACCCTTTTTTTTGGGGGTGTGTAGGCGAAGGCCAGAAGCAAAGAAAGCTTGAAGATTTCTTTTGAAGATTTGAAGACAAGACGCTTCAAAGAAACGCGGAGACAGATATCAACTGCTCAAATAGCACCTGGGCTTCCGACACCGTATATACGTAGAAAGGACACCGAGCAAGCGTATATTTATACGTATATATACGTAGCGTACGTATCCCGAGTCTAGAGGATGCTGACAATACAACTTGAACATGTCAAAAACTCAACAACAACTGCTGTAAGAAGGAGACCCATCCCTTTACTATTTTTAAAATAGATTAATCCATTACAGATAAAAATGGATAAAATAAAAATTGTCAAAGAAAAAAAATAATATTAGGTGTTAAGTATTTTCTAGTATTTCTAAAAACAACACAAAAATAAAACAAAAGACATGAAATCAGGAAAAAAAAGGCTGTTTGGGTTTTTGCTCGGAATTCGAACCTTATCTTATCCCCACGTTTGCGGAACTACAGAGAAAGAGAAAGAGAATCGGTTGTGGCATTGATGATGATGTGGTTTCAACTTTCAGGCTCCGCCATTATCGAGTATTTATTAGTATTTGGTGAGAAAGTAAAGCAAAGCGAAGCGGTTTTGGGGTTTTATTGATGGGGTTGAACCGATTTTCGCGTGCCACGCAGATTTTTTTGTTGTTTTTGGGTTCGGCCGGTGAGTTTGTGGAGGTGAATCGGGCTCGTCCGGTCTCCATCGGTCAGCCACAAGCCCATACTCCGGTCTGAGTTTAAGCCGAATTTGCGATGGGAATGGGATGGGAGGAAGAAGGAGGTGGTGCCACGTCAGCTACGGTGTTGATTGTTTAATTAATTTGGGCCAAATATGAAAAATGTGGAAGGTGTGGGCTTTGAAAATTAGTATCTAACCACTCTATGTGGTCAGGCTGTTAACCCATTACATCATTGTCAAATTGTCAATTTGCAATTGCTGTTCCTCACAAAAAGGAGTGGATCATTTTTTTTAGAAAAAATTACTCCATATTTGTATTATTAATTTGAATTGTGCTTTAGAAAAATCAATGATTTTTTTGCTACATAGAAAAATCAAATGATTTTATTACTTTCAATAAATTCTAGACCTCATTAACAATATATACAATTTGCTTTGTCCTCATAGGTTAGCTAAATTTGCTTTGTCAAAGGATATAACTTGTGTGCGGTACAGATTTTTGCCACCTGATATTTGTAAGCCGGATGTTTTATGATTGGATTAATTTTGTTCTAAAAAAAACAATATATACAATTTGGAAATGAAATTTGAGTTTCTATTTTAAATTAAAGGTCCATTTGATGTTTGGAGTGGTTATATGCCAAATTAGTTGAGATACGAATACAATGTGAGTATCAAATTTGTACAAAAATGAATAAATAAACGCCTTTAAATTTATGTACCCAAAAAAAAACACCTTTAAATTTATCAAATTTGATGAATTAATGAGTTTCCTAGCCTACATTTTCCTTTAATTTATTTTTTTACTTGAAATGGATAGTTTCATTTTCATTTTTTGTTTGGCATTCAAATTTCAAACGAGGAGGATAATTTCATTTTTATAAAACCCACTTTTTTACTTTAAAAAAGCTATATTTTCCTTTCAATTCTTCCATACTTAAGATTCCCACTTGTTAGGATTTTCACTCTAATCATTAAAATTAAGAATTTATTTAAGTAATTTTTTCAACAAAACTTATCAATTTTTGGTCTATATACAAAGCATACCGCCGTACTAAACGGATAAAATATTAAAATAAAGTATTAGAATACAGGCATCGCATTCCCTCTAATATGGCAGCTTCGCCTCACCCTGAAAATAGCGCAAGTTGACTTTATAAAATTAAAATTTTTATTTTATAAAAAGAAAGACGAAGAAGATAGGAATAATGAGATTTGGACCTCAATTCTACACATTTTAGTATTCTTTTTTCTTAATTTAAATATATAAAGCTTACGGTAGCATTAAAAACAAAGCATACACCACTATTATTAACAATTGAATGTATTCTAATTCTTATCTCTACACAAGTGGATCCGCGATGTCAGATTTTTACTAGTACCACATACTCCGTACAAAATAGAAGGAAAGAACGACTCATTCAGATTTAGCTCACGTAAGTAGGTTTTTTTTTTGAAGTAGGCTCACGTAAGTAGTTGATTAGAGTATGAATATACATATTAAAATTAATTAATCATTAATCACAATTTAAAATCATATAGGATTTCTTTAAGTAACCGACGCTTATGTATTGATGATATTCCAAACTTGGAACAGAAAAGATGAATTATTAAATCAACTACAATTTGTTCATTCTCATCATACATGTCTAAAGTCAATCAAGAACGTTATCGTTCCGCAACTTATCAAAAAGTCAAACAAAACAAAACTTCTCCAATCATCATGGCAATGTCTAGTAAGTAATTGCTATAGGATTTCTTCAAGTTCAAGTTGATGCATTTTCATTGGTTTCGATCATAGCTGAGTATATCGGACCTATCTAATGATTTCTCAATAATATTAAGAATTTGAGGATGAATAAGATGAGAATGATAGCTAATCATAGTTGATGCCAAGATAAAATCTTAGGTCATATATCAAGAAGACAAGATATATAAAGGCAATGAAAAGAAACTTGTCCCTTTAACAGGCTTAAAAGGTTGACAGTATTAAAGACAAGAAGAAAATGACATACATGAAGAGCCATTGCCGATAAGGCGATAACATTGGATGGCCAGATGGGATTCTTCAATAGATATCTTTGGCATTCATAACATCAGGTCTAATAAGGAAACCTCAGGCAATTATTTCAAGCAGTAAATTAGCTGAATAACTGCATGCTTTAGAGATAAGACCACTACAGGGGAAATGAAGGTAAAATGTTCAGATGTCCTAATGCTGTGCAGCAAAGATGAAGTGTAATCTTTTACTCTGTTTCAGATACCAAATAAACTTAAATATGAAAACAACACAAACTAGAAAATACTTACTCCATCAAGATTTAATGTAGTGTTACTTATCGAGTATATATTGAACCATATCAATGCTTTCAGAAGAGACACTTAGGTAAAGCACAAGCAAGCATAGAGCTATGAAGCAAATAAGAACAAAGGCTCACCTTGAGACTAGAAAAGATTTTGCCAACTAGACAGCTTCAATTCCCTTCCACTAGCGAAGGCTAATAAGGATATCAACTGCACAATTACTTGGAACAGAGCCAAAAGTACCCCTTTCTTTATTTATAACTAAAGTTTCCAGCAAGGAAACCCCTTATAGTTTGAGTCCAATGCGCATTTGAGCGTCCACTGCTATTTTATTTTAAACATATCCTGAACTTGTAGGCAAAATATTAGAAGCTTCCGATTTTTTTACTTGACATGTTCTCACCTTTCTCCGAACATAAACCTTTATCTGCTTATTTTGATGTTCCCTTCCATGCTGCTCTAGACCTAAGGGCACATTTTTGGAATCTTTCAAGTCAATTGGTAGAGATACTGCTGCTTCCTCACCAGAAAAAATCGATTTCGTTTTTATTTTAAATTTTAGAAGATTTTTTGCCTTCTGAAACTCTTGATCTCGCTTTTCCTCAAGCTCCTCCGAAATTTTGGCCATACCAAAGGAAGTTTTTACTTTTGGCCTGGATTTCTGTGTCTCTGTTTTAGACGGCTTCTGTTTGGTTGGAGTAAAACTATCATATGTAGTTACCTGAAGCTCCACAGGCCTTTGAGGACTAGAAAACTTGGGTTTCTGCCCAAGTATCTGACTGGTTTCCGTGGATTCAAGAGATGCTGATATCAAGTCTCTCTGCAACTTATATGCCTGCTCATAAATGCATGTCCTTGATTGTGGCTGCTGTTGTGATGGCAGAGCACAAACAATTATCAATTCCTTTTCTCTGTAATGAGGTTTTCTTTGCTCTTCCCATTCATGCTGTAGAGCTTCCTTCTTGCTCTCTTTCAATGGGTTCATGATGGAACAATCCCAAAGTGGAGTCAACTGGGGTTTTCTGATTCCCTTCCTTCTTTTCCTGCTTTTCCTCCTTTTCCACTTCAAGTTTTTACCATCTTGTCCATCACATGAAAATACCTGCACCTTGGTTCTGATGTCAATTTGCTGGTCCTGTCGGCTGCATTCTTCACTAATCATCTTACCTTGTTGTGGTTTCTCTTGTTCACCAGTCATTACTACAACGGATTCAATTACTTCACTTGCACCCTTTATTTGTTGTTGTTGCTCCTCAGTAACTTTCTTCTCTTCTCCCATCACAGGCCGGGGAATATCATCCTTTAACACCTTTGCCCGCAAATAAAGCAGTAAATGTCAATAAACTATTTGAGAAATCTTGTTTAAACTTCAATCAGAAACTGATTAACACTTGGACCAACAAAAATATACCTCAGCTAGTGCAGCTATGTCTATTTACAGCTACAAAGTAGATAAAACCAGTAAAAACCAAAGTTCAGAGATGCAATGCTCAATTTGTATAAATGACAAGTGCCACTTCTGAAGGCACAAGTTAAGATTGGTCAAAAAGTTCTTGCAGTTGATGTAGGCAACTACCTTTATATGGTGATTACCAATGTATTAATTGTATACCATTCCTGAAATGGTGTTCTTGAAAGCCTTAATAAACAATAGATTTCTTAAATAAAGAGAAAGCTAGTAAAATGAGAAATCAGGAAACGGTTACTCCATGTCAGCAAATATCACTTCTATTCAAATTCTAACATGTGAATCATGCTTTTTAAGAACTCGATTGTTTATTATACATCATTCGTGGGGATCCTAAATGGTGAAATTCCTTCATAGGAGTCCACTAATGATGTGCTAGAAATATGATTGTGGGCCAGAATTTTAAATGAAGGGATCTATATTGATCCATTTCATGCAATAATTTATCACATCAAGGAAATGCAACGTTACCAATAAGCAGAAATTTTAGAAAAGTATCATAAGCTTAATAAACAGCAAGACCAGTTACTGGAAACATAATATTCACCATTTATTCAACTAAGTAAACTCAACTACATTAGTCATGTTTTACTTATTCTATCTATATTCTTTGTACTTCTCCACCAACTATGAGGAAAAAACTTTTTCAAGTTGCAATGTTATGAACAGGTATAAGAAGAATCCACCTTTATCTTCTCCTGAGTCATTACTGGTTGCTTTCTTTTTCTGCCCCTTCTTTTTTTTTGACCCACCTCAGCTAGCTTTGCTTTTTCTTGATCGATTTCTTCAACCACTTCAATTTGGCGACTAAGGTTTTGACTTTGCTCTCGAATCTCTCCAACAGATTCTTGTTTGCCCTCTAATTCTTCTTCACATGACATAATTCTCTGTAAAAATGCTTTAACATTCTGATTAACTTTAACAGTCTGTCTTTTACTTTTAAATCGATCTGCAGATTCTTCAGTTTGATCACCTTTGACCCCACTCCAGCCATCAGCAACCTCAGCTTCTCTCCCATTGGCTAGAACTAATGTTTGATCTTCCTTCCCAACTCTATCTTCAATCTTCAACCCATGATGGATCTCCTCCCCATCTGCAACAACACCACCATTGCCGGGGAGCATATACAGATCATTATTGACACATAAAATCTCTCGGTTCCTAGAAAGCTTCTTCAGATGATGACTCAAGAAACTAGCATGTGCCCATGGCAAACTCTCATACTCTTTCTCCATAAACCTTGATATCGCCTCCTCAGTTGACCCACCTTCTTCCTTTAATTCCAATATTGCTTTCTGTATCATCTAAACCAAGCAAACAACCAACAAACAAACAAACGCAAAAAGTGAGAAATTAGATTACCCATGAGAATCTACGAATGACAATACAATTAACCCCAAAAAATAAAACAACTCAAGAATGCATTTTGCTTTAGATAGAAAGGGCAACAAAATGCATATATATCTATGCCAATTGCCAATGCTTTCTCTGCATTCTTGTTTGGGTTCCCAACCCTATAATATAACTAATCTACCTAGTAGTATTTAGAAAACCCAACAATGGGTGCTCCCATTTTCTGTAGAAAACGATTTTGGAACTCATATTCTTACTCTTTGCTTCCGAAACCAAAATACATTTAAATACAAATAATTATGCACTGAACCAAAAACGTGATTACCCTATCTACATTACAATGCCTTCACACTTAATAATTAATCAACTTAATTTCGCCATGAAAATATATAAAAACAACAATTTCTGAAGAAGAAAAGCAACAATCAAGTTTTAAAGAAAAAACAAGTAAAAAACAAGAATGGGTGAAAGAAGTTACATACCGAAGCGTAAGGAGGGTGAGAGGGAGTTTCGAAATTAGGGAAAAACTGGGCCAAGCGAAGTTGGACGAGGTCGGCGCTGAGTGGCATTGAGGGGTTGGAAACAGCAGCAAGTTTGGCTATGATTGCTTCTTTAAGCCTGCTGCTTTTTCTCGCTTCTTTATCACTATTATTAATACTACAAATACTACTCTGCATTTGCTCTGCTCCTGGGCTTATGGGTTTATCAACAGAAGCCACTGATTCCACCATTGTCGGCGCTTCTTTTGATCTGCAAAACAACTTTTTCTTCGCAGGGGGAAAACAAGACGGTGCCGTCACCTTTTCAGCCCTTTCGTTTTCCTTTGTGTCGAGACTAACGAAGTGCATATTGTATGTGTTTATTATTATCGTATATCGTATCGTATAATAATATAAATACGAAACCAACCCAAAATATAATAGGAGTGACTCAGATAGTCAGATTACCTAAATTTCAAAGTAGGAAGTATTTACGTTTTTTCTTTTTTCAATGTGTTTATTTCTATTTTTTTTATGTAGCTTATCATTTTATTTCATGTTCATATAGAATATAGATACCACTAATACAACGATTCTCAATTTAAGATCAAACTATGGAAATGATACAACTTTCTCCATTTATTTAGGATCAAATTTAGAGCTTTGATCAAAAAAAATTTTAGAGCTCAACTTTAGCTCCAAACCAATCGGGACACAATGTGATTATCGGATACAAGTGTCGTCATACTAGAAAAAAAATCATTAAACATGGTTGACAAATTAATATACTCCATTTCTTTGTTTTTTTTTTTAAGACCGCTTTGACTAACAATTATCCAAAAAAAAAAAAAAACAGCAACAGCCCTAGACGGTGCCACCCCAATCAAGTCTCCATTTCTTTGCGCCTTATATGCACTACCTCAATTAAATCCGTGCAATGCATGGGATACTAATTATTTTCGATTAACTAGAAATTTGTACATGTTGGGAGCTTAAATAGTGTTAGTAGTATTAAACAAAATAGTGGCAAGAAGAAGAAAAACAAAACAAATTTTCACTATTTACATTCTAGACCTGGTGTCTCCAGCCCCAAGCATTTGAACAGGAAACCTAGTTGAAGTATTAGAGGGTGAAAACTGACAAGAGTAAAATTAAATACCCAAAAGCATGACATCTTTTTTACCACAAAGATTTTATTACAATGAAACCACCATCTAAAATTGAAGTTATAACTGTCATATCCATTTACAGAGAGCAAAGATCGATTAAGAGAAGTTCAAATATAAATAATCACTACCAAGGAAAAAGGGGGGGAAAGACATGGAGAGAGACCTACAAAAACACACCATAGCATTCACCATTTTGTCGATTTACATTTAGCGGCTTTGCTATTGTCACTAAAGTAAGGGCTGAAGGTCTTCATAACTTCTTCATATGTTGGCCTTTTATAGTCAACTGCCTGCAACCGGTTTGTTTAAACGTCTTAGTAAAGCCTTTCAAAGGATACTCATTAGTGAAAGTTACATTATACTTCATAATGCTTCTACTGCAGTCTGCAATGCACAAGAAAAAGTATGATGCTGTGACCACACAAAATACCTGCTCAACAACTTCTTCAGGACTTGCCCATTTCCACTCCGCAAATTCCGGGTCTGCCTCTCCATTTGCTAAGTTGATCTCACTCTCATCTTTTGTGAATCTCATGAGAAACCTGTCAATTGGTCCAATCTATTGTTAGCCATAAGTCATACATGAAATAATTACAAACTTAAATCATTCCTTCCTATGAAGATCATGGACTCATGTAATGATGACGACAGAGATCAGATGGGGTATAAGCTACAGCTTGATGATGATATTAGGTAACTTAATTAAAGAAGAAAAACAGCTGTTTCTCATATTTGAGCAGGGCTTGATGCACATGTTTTCACAGGGAGGAGAGAGAAAGGGCCATAAATTTGTAGATCATAGTTTTGAATAGCACATTGATCACAAACAAGCAGTTTGCCTCTCAATTGCTTGAAAAACTCATGCAGATGGTATCTCTCTTCCTTTCATGGAAAGGATGCATGCATAGCACACACAAAAACATCAGAGAAAGTAACGAAACATACTTCAAAGAATTTAACCAACATGTCTACAAACTTAGAGGGCATACGTATGTGCTATTCACTAACTGTCTAACTCCATATAAGGACAAAAAGCATAATAAAAGTATAAAACCACTACCCTTAGCAGATAATGATCATCTGGTCCTTCCCATTGATAAAAGAAATATGATAAAAGAAAATTTAGTATGAGTTTTATTGTAGAGTTTCTGGGATTCTTAACATAGTCACTCATATATCCCTGACAGAAAATAGTGTTGATTCTTGGCACACTCATTCAAGCTATACCAAATCACTAGAAAGAGAAGAACATAAGTCATATCATAATTCTGGCTAATTCCAATTGCATGAGCAAAGACACCCCCGAGAGTACATGAGTTTCTTTTAAAGTAGCAGCTCTCACAGGAATTGAAATTTAAAACATGTTATAATTTAAGTACTATCACATCCTTAGACATATATGATATAATTCCCATCAGTTAAAATTCAGCAGAATGCTGCTTCAGATGGAATATTGAAACATGATAGTACTCATCAAAGCAACATTATTTCTCTAAGGTACCAAGCAAAGCAATGGAACTAGTTCAAGATATGCTCAACCATTACCAGATAACCCAAGTCTTCACATGATCTATATTCTATAATATAGTTTATCTTTTTCAGTTGTATACGATGAGATATATCATATATGCCACCATAGGGCATAGCCATGCCCTAAATGCATTAACAGCAGTGAGAATTTTGTAGCCACTAGCTCAAACAATAAAAGTACATTCAAGAAGTTTCAAAACAACATTGCTCCCAATACACAAGACACAAGTGCACCTAGGCAGGGATGTGTGTGGTTGGACAAATGGAAAGAGGAATAGGAAGAAAGGAGAAACAAACCATTTCTGTGCCTGCCCATGCCATTCACCTCCCCAGAGTCGATTTACTTTAGCCTTTACAGGAGGAGGAAAATCATATGTCAACCAATTAGGAACCTGCCAAACCAGGAATGTTGATCAGAACGTACAGCAGCAATAGGGGAAAGAAAGAAGGAAGTGGCAGAGAGGTAAACTAAAGTCTTGCGTGAAAGTTTAAGATTAAACATTGAATGCTTGTATTTTTAGTAGGAATCTTCATTTCCCACATTATAGTAATTCTACAATTGTAATACACGTGTGCTTGGGTTCTCTTATTTTTGTTGACAATACACGAAAAGAGGAAATGCTCATATGTTCTCCTTTTCATTAGGCTTGTTCGCAAATTTCTTTAGTTTTTGAAACATGACCAAGGCTTTAAATATACCATACAGGTTATAAATACTCAATTCTCTGAACTTTGAAATTACAAATAACATGGAATACAATGACATGCATGCATGAAGTGCTGGTTTAATAACATTGCGCAAAAGTCATGCATAAAAAATGTAGCATAACAACACCATCTTTTTAACAAACCTCAGCAACAAATTCAGCAGACACCACTCCAGTTTCTTCTCGCAATTCCCTGATTGCTGCGGCTTTTGGCTCCTCACCATCTTCAATACCCCCCTGAGTATACAATCCTAAACTTTGTAAGCAATTGAGCTAGCAAGAAACTTTGTGCCACTCTTTTAGAGCCTAGAGGTAAGACCATCACAACTGGATACAAAGTAAACTATTGATGTACCAAAGAAGAAAAAAAGGAAAATATGGAGTTTGATAAGGAAGCAGTGAGAAGTCCTTTTATTCAGTTACTATGAAAGATCTTGAAAGATGATCAAATTTGAAAAGGGTTTCTATTAACGAGTCAGATGCACAGTCACAAACACTTTTGTAAAACACATACAAGCATAGAGTTATGAAACAAAAACTGAACAAAAGGGCTCTATTCAGAAGGCAACAAAGTTATAGTCAGGCAAACAGCAATAATATTCAGCGATTAGTGTCTAGAAAGGAGTAATATATGGTTATAACTTGTGTAATTACTAAGAACAGCCAGCAAAATGAAAGAAATGTTCCAGTTGTAACTAACTATGAAATTGAAGATTTCAGCAAGCAATGAGGCCAAGAAGAAATAGAACATCAAACAGGGTAGTACCTGAGGCATCTGCCATGCTCCTGGAACATTCAATCTGGAAGCTACAAAAACCTGCAAGCAGCAAATGAAGAATTTTCAGCTATTTCTAACCCATTTTTATTCTACATGAACCAAAAACACAAAAAATTTAATCAACTAATATTACATCAGAAATGTCTTATCAATTCTCTCCAAATTATTTATCTCAAACAAAGAAAAGCATCCCAGAAAATCCACACCGAGACATCCAAATTTGACTTTAACTTTATTTTGATAACTTGATTTCGACTCTGCTATTTATTATTAATTAAATTTATTTTTTTTTCAAACTGACTGTTCTTTTCAGCCCATTAGTCAGCTTCAATCCCCTCTGCTTTCACAACCTCAGGTCCTCAACTGAAAAGGGAAAATAAATAGAAAAAGAAGAAGAACCCAAACAAGAAAAAAAAGGGTAAAGGAAAGCTACCTGATTATCAGAGTTGATTAGACAGACACCAACGTTGGGGCGATAACCAGAGGGCAGTCCCTCCATTCTTAATTACTAATATACTCTGTTTTTCAAACTTATAATATTCTTTAGACAGAGAAGAAAAAAAACAGAGAGAGTAAATGCGGTATTCAGTTTGATGAGTTAAGAGGAGAGATCAGAAAGAAGATGAAGAAGAAGAAAATGGAGAAGAAAAGGAAAGTGGGGATTTATTTTTTGGAAAATTTATGAATTTTTTTTATGGGAATGAGTGACGCTGACCTTCAGAAAATGGTGAAAATGGGTGACTCTGTTTTATAGAGAAAGGGCAGAGTCCAAGGATTGCTGACTCTTATCCTGCGCACCCACCCTCCTCTGTTCTGTTCCCAGGTTGCTTTTTCGCCTTTTTTCTTTTAATCAATTCTTTTTAGATTCTGCTTAGCAATGTTATCATGTCATCCTCCATTTTCTTCCATCATGAACTCCACTAATAGAATTCAGACACGTGTCCCGGTCAAAATTCATTAGTGTTCTAAATAAAATTAGTGTATGTCTTAAATTTGATACTCCATTAAGAGAAAAAAAAATATTGGTGAATCAAGAAAATTAATATTGAATGCAATGAATTGAATTGCATTTAATAACATTAATAATGCATTAATGTGCACCTAAAAGTATTTAGGAGCCAAATTGGCATTTATACATAGGTTAATGTTGACAAATGCTATGCATTGATCTGAAGGACAGGGTAGGAGATGAGAGGCGAAGGGGAGGGGGCTCAAGAGAAAGTGAATGAGAATGAGCGCATAGGATAAAAAGGCAAATGAGTAAGAGAGAGAAAGGAAGCAGTGAAAGAGAGGGAACACGCGGAGAGGAAATGCACAAAATGACAAAAAGTAAAACAAAAAGTAGTGGGCGAGAGAGAAGTGAAGAGAAGGGCCGTTGACTTTTGCAGAGAGAGAAACTCAACTCTCTCTCTCTCATGATATGATAGTAAAAGCATCTTTTCTTTTCTCCTTTTCTTTTTGTTTTTTAAGAAATACAGTATATATGATCATCTTCTCTTCTAACTTTCCACCCTTCGAAAAAAGAAAATCTAAATCCATCTCATTTTTTAATGCCTAAGAAAAAAAATCCATCTCCCTCTTTTTTTTTTTGGTCATAATGACCCACCTCTACGCTCTCTACTCGAGCGTCTTCTTCTTCACGCTCTATTGAAATTACTTTTTTTTTAACTGATTCGGTAAGTTTTATTTTGATTAATTCGGATCCTATCTGTGTAAAAAAAATCTGTACTGACTTGAGGCTTCCTTTACACTGTGTCTAGTAGGAGGAAAGTAGACATATAGATCTCAATTTAGACTTGACAATTCAGGTCACAACATGACACGAGATACGTTTAGTCGTGCTCGTATTTGACTTATCGTGTTAAAAATATTTTTGACACGTTTAAAACATGAATAACACACTTTATGAGTTGCATTGAAAAGCCACTCAAAAAGCTAAAATTTTCATCCGTCGCACCTCTGACCTCCCCATTGAAAGGAAGGGGGCCGGAGACTTCACCGATGTAGAGTAGAGCTGCATTAGAGGTTAAATGGAAAAAATGCTCTTTAAGACTTATTTTCTTTAATTACAAAATTTGAATTCGAAATCCTTAATTAAAAATATCAAAATTATTACACTCTGCTTAATAATAAGTTTATGCCGTGGATCGTTGATGCTCGTATAATAAATCGAAATGTTGATGATTAAATTGTTATAAGAATGGTATAAAAAAATTGGTATACATTACAAATTTTAAAGAAATAATAATAATTTAATGTTTAAATATGTGAAGAATGTCAAAAGTTCTTTCTTTTTAATGCACAAAGTCTATATATAAGTTGTACCACTGATTCTTTCACTTTCATATGATTCCATTTATACTAGATTATTATACATGGGAATATGATACCATTATTCAAACTTAGATTTAACTTTTTTATAAATGGTAATAATGTTTAAATATTCAAATGACACATTTTAACCAAAAAAAAATGACACATACGAATTTTAAAATACATAAAAATGATAAAAGTTTGGACTTGTAATGAAAGATACCTCAATTTGAGTTTTAACTAATAGAACTATTAGTGATTGGTGATTTGTAAATAATAAAAAAAAAAGTTGAATTGAGGAGTTGTCCTAGACAAGAGATAGCTATTTTTATTTTTATTTTTGAAAAAACAAAAAGTTAGATGTGTTAATTAAAGGGGAAAACTTTCTTTTCATTTTCCTTATTCTTCCCCATCTGTTTCTGTATTACTAGAGTTAGACCCACAATGGAAAAAAGTCCACGTTAAAGCATGCTTGTCTACATGAACTTCCATAATTCCTCTTTTCCCTTTTCCTCTGATTTACTAAGGTTTTCTCTTTACCCCTTTTAATATTTCATATGTAATGATGATTTGACTCATACTAATAATAGTATGTATATTTCCACCATCCAACAATTTATAAATCATCATTATGCCTGTACCAAGAACTCTATCTAAAAAACCAGCAACAAAACCTCACATATATGTATTTTTTGGGAAGATCCA